>JAJMJS010000051.1:0-101277 GCA_030563665.1 Scheffersomyces broadrunensis | reverse complement strand
GGTACTTTTACTAGTACTTACACCGAAACGAATACTTCACCAGGTGGAACCGACACTGTTGTCATTGAAGTTCCAAGTACTCATTATACTACTACTGTCACAGAACCATGGACTGGTACTTTTACTAGTACTTACACCGAAACTAATACTTCACCAGGTGGAACCGACACTGTTGTCATTGAAGTTCCAAGTACTCATTTCACCACTACTGTCACAGAACCATGGACTGTAACCTACACTACTACTTACACTGAAGTTAATACTTCTCCAGGTGGTATCTTCACTATCACTTATACGGAAGTTAATACTTCTCCAGGTGGTACCTTCACTACCACTTACACCGAAGTTAATACTTCACCAGGTGGTACCTTCACCACAACTTACACCGAAGTTTATACTTCACCAGGTACCGATACTGCTGTTATAGAAGTTAGTTCGGGTGAAGCTGTACCTACGAGTGCGGTTAGTCCAATAGAGCCAAGTGTCACCACTTCGTTTGAAGGTAAAGCAAATTCTTTGAAATATTATAGGTCAATAATCTTTGTTTTAATTGCAGTTGTGTTACTCTGAGCCTGAAAAGATATTTATTATTTTTTTATTATATCCTTTACAGAGGGTTAAACTTAGTTGTTCCTTTTTCATTTTCTAATTTCAATTATAGAGAGACCTTTAAATTGAAGGATCTCTTATAGAGGGTTAAACTTAATTGTTCTCTTACTTTTAGTTATTTTCTGCCCAAGCGGTTTCTCATCTTTCTGTCATATTTAGTTTTTAAATTTCGGTATCTAATTATATAACTACTTTCAAACTAACCTTGTAAATTCTCGCTATTGTGTCGCATAGGAATTCATATCAACATTTGGATAGGGATGGAAGCTTGAATTCTTTTCTAGTTTTTACGTTATTGCCCAACTGCATAAACTATTATTGTCATGTTAGATCATTATGATAATAATATCGGCCCCTAAGTCTGCTATAAGATCAAGAACCAAAATAAATTTAGCAGGACGGTCGTAGGTTAGTTCAACCTAAGGTTTTTATTGAGATATTGAACATTTTTAACTAAATATAATTCATTAATCAATCCTAAGATTAATCACTTTTCTGTTTTAAGCATTTCACGGATGAATGTCGGTCATCCTAAAGACATTTCCATGATAAAGTAATATTTCTTTGCTATAACTAAAACTTTAAAAATAGTCGAGGCTCAAGAGCTTAAATTTTAAGCTGTGATAATTTTTTATTCTTTTTCTATATTTTCTAATACAATGATTTAGTTACTTAGCGGCCAGCAGTTTCAGCCATTCAATGGTAGACTTAATATTAGTATTAAATGCTATTAAGAACAAATTTTATTGATTATATATTATATCAAAACAACAAAAGGGATAAATAAATTATCGGTACACCCCTCAGATAAGTATACATACGTAAAGTATAAAGCAATATGTACTTTTTTTTAATTAAGGAGTACCTTGCGCATTAGAAGTCACAATGCAATACAATGTTTTATTGTAGCGATAAAGACCCTTTTGGTATTTTGTGTTATACTTACCCTGTATTCTATTTATTTCTTATTTCTTACTATATAAATAGCCTTATAGGCACATTATTAATTTAATAATCTTTTTCCTGTTATAATTAAATAGAATTTATTCAATTCATTGCTATTTATATTCATCATAGATAGCTTTTAATCCATAAAGTTACATCTTCTTAGTGATTAGAAAATACTAGTGAGATTTCACAATGACTAAGATAAAACATGAAGACTTCCATTACTTAAATGCTGGAGTTGTTTAGCAATAATATCAACATTAAATACTAGCACTAATGCTAATGTTAATGTTGTTGAGAACAATGAATAAGTTCTATATTATCTATATTACATATTATCAAAACAAAAGGGATTAATAAATCAATTATCGGTAAATTACTCGTGAGAAAACATACATAAAAGTATGAGGTAATATGTACATTTTAAATAAAAATTCTAAACTTGGAGATATGAAAAGGAATAATAAAGGAGATGCTCAATATCGAAGCGTATGAATATGAATATGAATATCTTAAACATTAAAGCTTAATAGAAAGAGCAAAATAATCATCGCATAAAAGTTTTACCTAACTGGTTAATAACCTGAACAATATTTCCATCCCCTGTGCAATGTTTAATTAAACTTCTTCTATTTATTCCTACACAAACACGGCGACCTGATTATACATGTTACACCACTGATTACAATCATTGATTGATTATCATTTTGATTAAAATCAAAAATGATGATCGGCTATATTTAAAAATAATCATAACCATAGTGAAATTTTCGAACAAGACTCAATTCTTTTGTTTGAATGGCGACTAACTATCTTTCTAAGACGAATACTCAATTCCAGTTTCAGAGCATTGCTGAATTTATGGTTGACTAATTTGACTTCTGCTGTCGCTAATTTGCATTTACACTTATGTATATAGAGGTTCAGAAAACTTTTAGGGAGCACCAGCGAAAAGTAATTCTCTGTGCCACTCGATGAAACGGGCTTCTTCAGAATCCTTGATATATGTATTAATTACTCATCCCCTATAGTGCCAAAGGCGGGTCTGCAAAAAAAAGAAACTAATCTTAACTGTATTTTCTGTATATTATATTATATTATTCTAACTGTCTAACTGTCTAACTGTCTAACTGTCTAACTGTCTAACCAATTATAAATGTAACTTACTTAATCATCAGTTTTACTTTACTGCACTTCTTCTTCAATTTTATCTAACTTATCATTAAAATCATAATAATTTCTCTTAAATTTTAAATTATAATAATCATGCTTTAAATACTTTATTAATGAATTAATGTTAGTTGAATCTTCTTCCTTATTACTATTATTATCATTATTATTATTATTATGATTTGTCAAATCTAGATTATTATAATTTTCAAACAATTCTAAATTATTATCATTCAAATTAATCATTTGAAACTTATGAAAATTAATTAATGGAATTGATAATTTATAATCTACCAATAATTTATTATTTGATTCTAATAAATTTAATTCATCATTATTTTCAATCCATTTATGAAATACCCATTGATTTAATTTTAATGAATATTTAAAATTATCAAAATTTAAATTTAATAATGGATCTTGTCGACGATATTCATCATGTAAAATATCAGGGAAATTAAATGGTATAAATCCAAGTTCTCCTTCATAAATAGTTTTCCGTAATGGTATTAAATCTTGATACTTTATAAAATGATTATTTCGACAATTAACTACTTGTAATTGATTATTAATGGGTAAATAATCATTATGTTTAGGTTTAGTGAATTTTTTATAAAATTTATGAGGAGTTTCACTATTAGTTAATGCTAATGCTGTTATATCAATAAATAATCCTGTATCCATATCAATAAATCTAGCATCAATTGAATTAACTGAATTTTCTTTAATTCTATGAGTAATAAATGTTCCACAATCTATAAAATATCTTCCAAATCGAATTTCTTCATCATTATAATTATCATTATTACCAAAATCAACGACAATAGTTTGATTATAATTCTCAACAAATTTATATAATTGTTGAATTGACATTTGAACATCAAAATCCGAATCCCAGGGGAAATTTAACCCATTAAAATACCAACTTAATAATGAACCATGCGCCAACCAAGTAACAATCCCTCGTTGATTTGTAAATTTTAACCACGCTTTAATTAAACTATGTAAACTACCACTTTTAAAGTCTTCTAATAAAAACAGATCAAAAAAGCGCCAATCATAATGGCCACCATCCAAATCTTTGGTTGATTGTTTAAATACAATGGATGCTTCATCGAAATATTTTGGAGGTTGCTGATTATTGTCGGTGATTGATAATGAATATTTCAATGAACTTAAAAACTTTTCTTGTTGTGGTGTAATGGAAGGTAGAGAAGTATATGAGTTTATAAAGTCTGAATAAGACGGTTCAATAAACTGATTATAGTTCAATGATTCTGGTTCGATAGGATCTCGTAAATTAACCTCATTAATTAAAAGAAATTTATTTAATTCTTTATAAATATTGACTTTATTGGTAACGTATAATTCGGTATTAACCAATCGTTTCTTAATATATTTCAAATCCTGTCCTTGCCCGTGTCGTTTGAATTGAAATTTAATTGATTTCAGATGAGGTAATAACATAACTATTGAATGAGGGATATTCATGAAATCATTTAAATAGAATTTACCAAATAAATTTCGATCTTCATATTTTTGTTTCCCTGGTGATTGTATGAAATGAATCCCTGTTGATGATGGTAATGATGATAATATAAGCTTTAAATTTTCTTGAAATTCTCCCGATGGTGATGATTCAATTAATTTAATGATATCTTTATCTTCAATACAATAATCTTGAGGATCCTTATAAAGATTTTTTTTATTTATTATAATTGATTCAGTTCTTGTATCAAATTTAATACATGATAATTTTTTATTATCATTAAATTTATATTTATTAGTGATTGATAAATCAACATAATCATTCCAATTAAAATATGGAATTTCAATATCTTCCACATTATCACCAGCCTCAATTCTTTCGGATATATAATTGAATAATAAACTGAAAGTAAATCGAGGATCAAAATGATTAAATTTTTTAAATTTATTGACCCGTTTAATGGATAATTGATTTATATTTAAATCATTTTTAAAATCAATTAAATAATTAGGAATTAAATCTTGATTAATTCGATATATTTTATTAACTTTATCCTGAAAGAAATCTAATTCATTATTGTTGAATTTAGTAAAGATGGATAATTGTTGATTAGTTAAGATTTTGGAATTATAAGTTATGGCCTTATTATTATCACTACTTCTATTAATATTAATTATAATTATTAATAGTAGAATGATAAGTAATGGTATACCCTTTGATTTTCTAATTAGCACCATAATAAATAATGTATCATAACTATGTCTTTAACATAACAATAATCATAACCATAAGAAAAGAAAAGAAAAGAAAAGTAAAGTATAATAAAATAATCTATCAATAGTTAAATAATTTTATTTCGTATTCTTTTGAAGTAAAAATAAACAAAGTTAAAAGTCAAACGGCTCCTTTGTCGTTTGAAATCAGTCTATGATAATAAAAATTAAAATAACATAATGATGCATTATGCATAACTGAAATTGAAGCACTTTCTTTTTAAACTTTTATTTTAACTCCATTTTTATTTTATTTTAATTGCCATTTATGTAAATCATTACCCTAATCATAGTGTTAACATATATATATATACTATTGATTCATTAATATCCTATGCTACTATCTTATTTATTTATATATTTGTTTATTTACTAACTTTTAAAAAAAGTTTTAATTGTGCCCCTTAAAAATTAGTAATTATTTTTTTTTGATTTTTTTAGCGAGAAATATTTTGTGTCAATATTTTTACTATTATTATACTTTATCTATTGCTTTTTCTTTACCATCACCATCACCATCACCGTCACCACCTTGACTCTTCTTAAATTCATCTTCATATTCCTCCAACTCACGATTAATATCATACTTCAGCGTCAGAGCCTTATGGATAAACAAATCGGGATATAAATAATTGGTTAAATTTGATTTCAATAATAAATTCTTCTTATCACTTGCCAATTCAAAATAAATTGATGCATCATTAGGATTTAAAAGTTGCTTTTGATGTAATGATAAGAATTGACTGGATAATTTATAATTAATCAATAATTCATCATTGAAATTCAAATCAGAACTTTTGAATTGTAATTGATCATTTCCTCCTGTTTGAATCAATTGTTTTAATTGTTCAATATCATTATTATTTGCTTTTAATTTCATTTTATTAATTGCATTCCCCTTAATCCAAGTTTTTAAAAGTTTAATATATTTATAACCTGAATAATCAATGTTTTCAAGTGATAAATCACCATATTGTTCTCGTAATGATGGTAGAAAATTATAGGGGATATATCCTAATTCATCATGAAATAAAGTTAATCGTAATGGGTTAATGGTATTGAATTGAATCATTTGATTATTTCGATTCCATAATTGTAAATCAGTAAATTTTTTTTTTTTAGTACTTGTCTTATCATCTAAATCTATGGTAAGACCTGATATTTTTAAAAAGATCCCTGTATCTAAATCAATAAATCTTGCATCATAATTCTCAAGTTTATTTTGTTTTCGATGGGTAATAGAATCATTAATATCTAAAAAAAATCTACCGTATCTTAATTGATTAATTGAATCACCAAAATCAATAACAATAGTCTGATTATAATTCTCACTTAATTTAAATAAATCTTGAATGGGGATTGAAAATTCATTATGAATTTTCCAAGGAAATTCACCTCCATTCCAATACCAACTTAATAATGAACTATTAGTTAACCAAGTATTTATTCCAATTCGATGAGAAAATCTTAACCATGCTTTAATCATGGCATGCATGGAAATTTCTCGTGTTTTATCATTATCATCAATGATTAAATATTTAAAGAATCGCCAATCATAATTTTTACCGACGGATGCAAATTGTTCATTTTTGGAAATAGCGGTGGATTGAAAATATGAATGAGATTTAGTATCTTGTTTTGAATCAAGCGATATTTTTAAGGACGATATAAATGAATTCAAAGCGATTGAATAGGATGAGGAAATTAATGATGTAGATGATGGATGCTTTGATTGTAATTGGGTTAATATATCGGTGGCATTGTTTATAAATTGATCATGATTTAATTCTTGTAAATGATATTGAGGTAAATCAATTGGAGTTATTAATTTTGAAGAAGATTTTAAAAATTGATTTAATTCTAATTCAAGATTTATTTCATCTTTATGTAATTCAGTATTTACTAATCTTTTCTTTGATTGTTGAATATTTTGATTTAAATTAATTTGAAATAATTTTTGATTTGGTAATAAAAATGTTAATGAATAAGGTAAATTCATAAAATCATTTAAATAAGATGATGATAATAATTGTTTAAATTGTTTATTATTTCGACCGGGATTTTTATAAATATGAAAGGGTAAATTTAAATTTATTTTATTTTTTTCATCATCAATAATTTTTAAATAAGATTTTGTATTTTTATGTAATTTTAATTTTAATTTATCATTTAATAAATCTGAAATAATTTCATTATCAATACAATAATCTTGAGATTTTAATAAATTTTCATTAATATTTTGAATTAAATTATTTGATGATGAAATATCAAAATCTTGACATTTTAAATTTAAATTATTAATATTATTTAATATTGATAAATCAACATAATCATTCCAATTAAAATAAGGTAATTCATCAATTTGTAAATGATTTTCAATTCTTTGATTTAAATATTTAAAAATTTGTCCAAAAGTATTTATTGGATTAAAATGATAAAATTTTCGAAATTTATTAGCATCATTAAATTTTATATTAATTAATTGAGGATTATTTGTAAAATCATATTTAAAATGTGGGATTTGTTGTTTCCGTTGATTAAATATAAAGTCGATATCATTATTAAATTGATTTTCAATGATTGGATCTACTTCAAAGATTGATATTTGTTTTTTATTAAGTGAATTAGAATAAATATTATTGGAATGAAAATATTTAAAATAACATAATAATAATAGTAATGATAGTAAACTTATGGGTAAATACTGTTTTAGTTTTCTTAATTTGATTGAAGTCATCGTGTCAAGAATGATATAAATTTGAATTTGAATTTGAATTTGAATATGATGGAATGAAGAATACAATTGTTTGGTTTAAGTGTTGTTTATATATATTTGAATTTTTATTTTATTCAGGCGACTCTTAATTCAGGCGACTCAAAAATTTTACCAATAATAAAAATAATAAAAATAATTAATTAATATTAAAATAAAATATGAAATTTCACAAATAATTAAGTTTTAACATATGATATATACTCATATGATATATATATGAATATATATATTATTATTACTATTATTGATATTATTATCGTTAATACCAAGAAAAAAAAAGATAACTCTAAAATTCACAATCAATCCCCCTGCCTTAAATTTATTTATATATAAATATATATAATAATAATAATGATAATTATTTAATTGATTCTATATATATAATAAGATATTTAAATTGTAAACAATGATAGTAATAATATTTAAAATTTAAAAAATAGAAAGAAATTATTATAATTAATTATTATAATTAATTATTATAATTATATTATAATTATATTATAATTATTATGTATAGAAGGTTTTGTTAGTTTTAAAGTGAGGATGGAGAGTCGTGTGACCATCGCATCACATGACACATCACACACGACCAGTCACATGACCCATTTTTATATAATTTATGTAGAACCAATAATGGAAGATATACATATATAAATATAAATATATATACATACATATAAATATCAACTATCATTATTATCATTATTATTATGAATACAATCAAATTAAGAATAGCATGTGTTCAATATAATCCTCGTATTGGACAAATTGATTCTAATATCTTACGAGTCAAACAATTATTAATTAATAGTAAATTAAATAAACCTGATATAATTATATTATCAGAATTAGCCATTACAGGATATAATTTTTCAAATTCAACTCAAATTCAATCATCATTAGATAATACAATTGATAATACTGGTCCATCAATTAAATTTGGTAAAGAATTATCTCAATTATATACCAATTGTTTTATAATCTTAGGATATCCTGAATTATATAATAATAAAATTTTTAATAGTTGTATATTAATTAAAAATAATCAAATTATTCATAATTATAGGAAAACTTTCTTATATGAAACAGATGAAGTATGGGGATGTCAGGAGAATCCTGAAAAGGGGTTTAAGGGAATTGATTTAGATTTTGATAATAATAATAATAATAATAATAATAATAATAATAATAATAATAAGAATTTAATACGAACAAATTTCGGAATTTGTATGGATTTAAATCCTTATAAATTTGAAGCTCCCTTCAACTCATTCGAATTTTCATTGAGTAGTTATTCTCAACTAACAAAATTAATCATTTGTCCCATGGCTTGGCTCTCTCCTCAATCACCTTCCATCACCAAGCAATCTTCTCAATTATCCTTGAATGATGATGAACAATCTCATTTACCTGATAAATCTACTGTCAATTATTGGATTTTACGATTTTTTCCATTTTTAAATCATAAGAATAGTATCCCTAATAAATATTTTAATAAAGTTAATGTTATATGTTGTAATAGAATAGGTCAAGAAGATGATGTATTATATGCGGGATCAAGTTCAATAATTCAGTTTAATAATGTAATGGGGAATGATGAATATGACGAAAGGAATCCAAGTGTTACCGTCCTTGGTAGTTTGGGTAAGAATGAAGAGGGAGTATTGATTAGAGATATTGATGTTGAAATTGATTAAATTATTTTTATATGGATTCGAAGAATCCATATGAAAATTATAATAGATAAAACAAAACAAAATATAAATTTCAATTACAAAGTATTAAAATTAATCAAAGGATAATAACTTACCAAAATAGAAATAGATATAGAAATATACATTATACATATAATCACTCATTGTTCAATGATTTAATCATGGTGTAGCTTCAATACAGAGAATAATTTTCTTTTTTCACAGTCAGGTGGTCAATACTTATAAGCTGATATGCATTTGTCAAAGTCATTCCTGTCTCTTGCTAACAAGTCGATTAACTTTGTAATTCTTTGTTAGTAAAAGAATCACAGAAGAAGAAAACTAAATGACTTATCAACTTGGTAATATGAAAAGAAATAATATGATCAATATAGAAATATACGAAAATGATAGTGAAAACAAACAAGTAAGAAACAAGCCACCGTTTCTATATCACTCGCTTACCAGGACAATAGATAATAATTCCATTTACAATTTCCAGCCACTGTATAATATTTTATTAACATGATATCTTACTTACTCTTACACAAAGAAGTCCGACTTGGGGATATAAGTTATACAACTACAATCATGGTGTGGTGATTTAGAAAATCAAAACTTGATTGAAATCAGAATCAATATCTATATCAATATCAGAAAATAAATGACAATTAATAATGATAATAATCATTAAGAAAATTTCAATTGAAACTTTAAAAAAAGTTAAGCGAAAGAAGCAAGGAAGGAATCAAATCCTAAATACAAATTAGTCAATATAACCGACAAAAATAGAAATATACATATACATTATACATATACATATACATATAAATTTAATATAAATCCACAGTTTGTAAAAACCTTAAAGTGAAGTAAAGTAAAGTAAAAATAAAAAATAAATACAATAAAAAAAAGACCTTTCCCATCTACGGCATTGCTTTTTCATTTTATTATCGGATATGTACTTAAAAATTCCTATCTTGTAAACAAACAAATAAATATAAATAAATAAATAAATTTTTTTTTAATTATATATGTAATGCAAAATTTCATGAAAGAATAATAAATTTTTTTTTTTTTTTAAGGGCGGCTAAAATTTTTTTATTTATTTTTTTTTTTATTCTAATTTAAAAATAAAGATATGAATTTTTGATTATCCTAATATAAGAATAGTGATTATAAAATGAATAAATAATATATATATATGATAAACAAAAGAATTTTCACTCTCGGTAAATCATTATAAGATCTCTCTTCTATGTAAGATGATGGAGGGGGTTATAAGAAAAAAAGGATTTACTCGTGTAAACTTGAATTATATATGTACTTCAAAGGTCACAATACATAAAAACTGATTGATTTTTATACACAAAATTTGAATTAAAACAAAACAATGAATTATTAATTTAAATAAATTTTATATTTTGGTGCCATTTGATTATATGGGATTGTTTCAGAAAAAAAAAGAAATTTTAAATTTCTTTTTTTTTTTCTTTTTATTTTTTTTTTTTTTTTTATCTTGATTTCTTTGTTTGGTATTAACACACAAGACATCAAAAATAATCAATAATTAAAATAAATTTTATAGATAACAATTTTAAATTAATTAATTAATAAAATTAAAATTAAAGGGAAACGAAGACAGACGAAAAGAAGGAAAGGGATCATTTATTATGGATTTTAGAATCAACTTATAAGTTAAGTTAGCAATCAGTCTATTACTATTCCTTTCAACTTATTCTAGTATTGACTCTCACCCCACTTTAACAAGGCTAAAATTAAAACAAAGAAAAACTTTTTACTTTGTCCTACCAGTTCAATTTATATATATATACATATTATTATAATTATTATTATTATATTATTATTATTATATTATTATTATTATATTTAATAATATTTTTCTTAATATTTAAATGTATTTCATATTTTTTGTTGTTGTTTTATATTTTCATGCATTAAAATAAAAAAATTTTTCATTATTTTTAATTTATTTATTTCCTTATCCATCCATATCATTAGTCTTTTTTAAACTTCATTCTAATATATGTAAAGTCTTTAAACTCCATTGCATTCCCTTGATGTCCGATTTTATGTATATACATTATTACATTATATTATATTATATTATATTATAATTTAAATTAAAATTTTGTTGATCATCCTTTTTATTTTTATAGATTATATATATGCTTGGCTATATTTATTATATAACCACTTGATTCTCCCTCCATCCCCCATCACTATATCGTTTAATATCTTATATTAATTAACCCATTTTTACCTTCAAATATTTTTTATTTATTTATCTTATTTATTTATATTTATTTATACTTATTTATTATATTATTGGTTATAATAATAATAATAACCATTATAATTTTTAAGTACATCACACGATCGTTAACTATAATTTTACATATATATACATATATATATTCATATTCATATAACTAACTAATACAATCATCATATGATACTACTAATATAAATATGATGAAATTAGTAAGGCTCCCCAAGAAAGCCAATATAATCAAATTATTCTTAATATCAATAATATTTTATTCAATTATAATATCATTAACCACATTTTTAAATAAACAACCAATTATAACTCAATATAAAAATAAATTAAATAATTCAATTAATTTAAAATTCAAATTATGGAGAAATAATTTTTTAACAAGTCAATATAATTTAGAATCAAATTCAAAATTTTTAAATCAATTAGAAGATTTAAAACAATCAGAAATTGAATCAAATCTGGAATTATGGTATTTAAGAAATAATCCAGAAATTCCCTTGGAAATTGATATACCAAATTATTATAAAAATGATGTATTAATTAAACCAATAATTCAACCTTTTGATCCTCGATTTACATTATCAATTTATTTACAATATTTATCAATTTCAAATAAAGAAGAAATTCCATTTCATTGGTCTGATTGGGTTGATTTATCAAAATTAAATAAATATATTTTAAATCCTAATAAGGATGAAAATATTTGTAAACAATTATTTGATATTGAATCAAGAACTTCAGATTCTTTATTAATTAATTATAATGATTATTGTTCATTTAATGAAAATAATTATTTAGGATTTTCAATAAATAAATTTACTGGTCCACAAATTATTGAAAATCGAGAAATTTTAGGTAAATCATATTTATATTCAAATGCTCCATCACCTAATAAATTAATATTTTTAACAAATGAAAATTCTATTGAAATTAATATTAAAAATGCCAATAATAATAATATTCGAGATTCATTATTAAATAATGGTATTATAAGATATATGATAAGTAAAAAATTTATTAAAAATTCTATTAATTTAGGTCAATCATTTAAAAATTTAATTAATTCAAATCGTAATAAAAAACCATCATTATCATCATCATCATCATCATCATCATCATCATCACAAATTTTAAATCAATCAAGAATTGATTTAAATATATCTGATTTTGATTTTAATCAAGATGATATTAATCATATTTTACTTCAAGATCCTACAACTCTTAATAATAATGTTATGGAATTAAATTATTATAATTCAATTAAAAATTCAATTGCTAATTCAGATCCTCCAAAATATTTTGGTGAAGCAAAATTATTATCAGAAGTTGAATTTTATCAACGTATAATGGGTGATCATTATGATTGGAGATTTTTTAATGGATTTATACCTGAACATGAAGATCAAATCATTAGTTTACATCGATTAATTAAAAATTATTTGAATTTTTGTCGTAAAAATGGTATAAATACTTGGATTGCTCATGGTTCTTTATTAAGTTGGTATTGGAATGGTATGGGATTTCCATGGGATTCTGATATTGATGTACAAATGCCAATTCGTGATTTACATAAATTATCTCGATTTTATAATCAATCATTAGTAGTTGAAACCATACTTGATTCAAATAATAATTTCGATGGTATGGGTCGGTATTTTATTGATGTTGGTAGTTCAATAACTTATCGTAAAAATGGAAATGGAAATAATAATATTGATGGAAGATTTATTGATATTGATACAGGATCATTTATTGATATTACAGGATTATCATTAACTGATGAACCATCACCTTCAAGGTATAATATATTAATTGATTTAGATCCAACAAAGAAAAAGAATATTGAAGAAAATAAAAGTAAAGAAAATAGTAATGAAAATTTAATTAAAAATCAACAATTAAAGGCATTTAATTGTCGAAATAATCATTTTTCAACTTTAGATGAAATATCACCATTAATTCAAACTGTTGTAGAAAATCAAATTAGTTATGTACCAAAAAATTTTGTTATGGCATTAAATAATGAATATGATTTAAGTTCAATTGCTGAAAAGAATTTTAAGAATTATATTTATTTAAATAATCTTCGAATTTGGATAAAGACACAAATTGTATTGGATTATTTAAAAGATACCAATAAATGGATTGAAATTAATTCTGGAAAATTAAAACGATTAGTTGGAGAAATTGAAAAATTACAAATTAATCAATTAACGAAAGATGATCATTTTAATCTTTTAAGAAATAATAATATCCTTAAAGAATTTTTAAAATCAAAAGAATTTACAAAATTACATGAATTAGAATTAAAAAAATTATCAAAAAATGAAGAATATAATGTTACTAATTTAATTAAAGATTTAAAGTTATCATCTTCAAATGATTATAATTTAGGTACACCATTAAGACCAGATTTATTTATGAATAAATTATTTCAAGATTCTACAAAATTTAATTTTAATACTAGAATTGAAGAAATTTTACAATTAACAAAAAAATATATAAGTCAATATGAAGAAGAATTAAAAAAGGAACAAGAAGAAGATAAAAAGAAATTAATTGAAGATAAAGAGAAGAAATTAAAGGATGAAAAACAATCACAAGAAGATGCAAAGAAAAAGGAAGATGAAAAATCAAATGAAGAAAAAGAAAAAGAAAAAGAAAAAGATGAAAAAGATGAAAAAGATGAAAAACCAAAAGAAGAAGAAGCTAAGAAAGAATAGAAGAATAGACATGTTTACGGGAAACATAACTGCATAGACAAAAACACCATTTGTACATATATATATATTTTTGCATTTTATTTATAGACTAAAAGTTATATTATTATTTATTTAATAAAATTTTTTATCAGAAATATGTTTTTACTTTGTAATTGACAGATACTACTATGATAGACATGCTGAAGTACAGGCGGGCACTTTTAGATCAGGGCTAATAATTTAAATATAATTTTTTAGCGATTAAATAATATAATAATTAATAATTAATAATTTTGGGGGCGCCAAATCTAATTAAACTGTGGAAGGTTCAGTAAAAAAATATATAAGGCGGGGACAAAAAAGGGGAATTTTTACGTAAAACAAAAAAAATTCACACAAATTATTTCTTTTCCTTTCTTACCTAAAATTGAAATTTAATTAAAAAAAAAAAAAAAGTTAATTTAGAGCGCGTTTAAGGGGGAATTTTTCACACTAACCGTGAAAAATTTACTGACTAAGACACACCAGACGAAACGCGCTAAGTATTTTTGTTATCTTTTTCATTTCATACACGATTTAGAATGAAATCGTAATTATATAACTATTCCAAGAATAAAAATAATAACAATTTAGACGTGTATTTTACTTAAAGTAGTTAAATAGAATTAAAACTAACTTTAAACTTACCGTTTAAATTTCTATATCGGCTGCTTTTGTTACTAAAAATAGTGTTCACGTGATGGTCTTTCACCCATAGCCCCCCTTCAAAAACAAAAAAAATAAAACTTTTTTTTTGAGTTGCTCTATACCTGACCTGTCTCCCCTCCCTAATTGGGCAATAATCATATATACAGGTACTATAATTAATTGTGTTATTTTTTTTTATATATAAAGAAGTAGATTTATCCCTTAAAAATTTTTTTCTTATTTATATCTTTTCTTTTCTTTTCTTTTAATACTTTAATATTAACAGTTTATTATTCTTAATCAATCAATCAACAACAAACTATTTACAATGCAATTCAAATCTGTTATCATTGCCTTAACTGCTGCTACCGCCGTTTCTGCTGCTAATAATACCACTAACGGTACTTCCTCATCAGCCGGTGCTGCTGTTTCCAACGTCAACTTAGCTGGTGTTGCTGCTGTCGCTGCTGCTGGTATTGCTTTATTAATCTAAACTTAATTGATTTTATACCATTTACCAAAAACAACTAAAAGAATTCATAAAAAAAAATCAAAGGAATAAATATGTATACAATAAATTTTTAAAGATTAATATCACAACGCTTACAGGACAGTATCAAATATATACTAATATGTTATAATTACACAGTATAGAATATGTGTATATCGAAAGATATTACACGTATAACAAACACCAATCAACTTAAGTTGACTCTTTTTTCAGTTTTCATTTTTTTAGCTTATTATTTTATTATTTAACTAATTTTAATTTTTGTCTTGTTTTAATAAAGGATTTTATTTTATTTATTATTAAATTTGTTGTGAGTAGATGCGATGCCGCCAATGTAGAGCAAAAAACAAAAAACAAAAAAAAATTGAATTCAGTAGGACACAATAGGTCTCATTGAAAATAATCAGCTCATTAAACTTTTTATCGCCTTATTAATATTAATGATGACAAAATAGCCGGGCTCTTCTCTTAAATGCAAATGAAACGTTATGAAATGTTATTCTTTGGTTAGTGGTTTCTTTTGTCTCTATTACCTCTTATTATTACTTTTTCCTGCTGTTTAATGTACTTGCACGTTGTACTTGCTCTAAAGTTTCTATGTATATCCCGCTGCCTCGAGATTCAAAAAAAAAGGGGGCGCCTCAATGTGATTTTTTTTACAACCCCGTAAAATTTGATTGCACAGTTGGAGCCAAATGTAACTATATTTATGTTTACCTATTCTATAGAAAGTAGTCATAAAGCACTCTACTCTACTACTATCTTATACTAGGTACAAAAATCGTAGCTATTAAAGCCTACTTTTAGCAACAATATAATTAATAGATTTTGATCTTGGTTGCGTGGTACACGCACAAAAACAGCAATCTAAAGATAAAAAATAAAAAATAAAAATTAAAAAATATGAATCGACGCATTCGTAATATCCTCACTTAACACATAAATTTTATAATTAACGAATATTCCCTGCAATTTGACGATAAAATAACATCTAGCCTAGTAAAATTGAATTATTCAACCAAAAAATGAAAAAAAGAGAGAACCCACGGCGGGAGTCGAACCCGCAATCTTTTGATTAGAAGTCAAACGCGTTAACCATTACGCTACGCAGGCCTTTAGATGTTTTGAAAATGTAGTAGGTTTAACGTTCGAAAAACAAATAAAGCAAATGTGGCCACGTGACAATTGAGCCGTATTTCCGCACACAAAATCCGCCAAATCCGCAATACTTTAATCAGTTTCATATCATAAAGAGTAGACATAATACATCTGTCGATAACGATAATTCTAGATCAATAATGGGTTCAAAAAGATCAAGAGAAATCAAAGTATGTGTCAATTGCAGAAAGGGCAAAAGAAGATGTGATAAGCAATCCCCTTGTGGTTCATGTATTAAATATAACAAGAATTGTACCTATAAACGTGCTCTTGATTTTGAATATGATGATCATCGTGCTAAGATAAGATCAAAGGTAAGTCCTGCTACTAGTGATGATACAACTCTCGTAGGAACATCTGCAAATGAATCAATAAGTGAAGAAGATGATGAAGAAACTCATAATAATGTTCATTCTATTAATATATATAGGGATTATTGTCATATGTACATTAAATCAAATAGTAATCGAAGCTGCTTTGGTCCTTTTAGTTGGGTATCAGTTTTAAAGAGCGATTATGCGTTAAGGCATATTTGGAACTACATAGATAGTGTTGGAATGAATAATTTATTTAAACCAGTATGTAGTACTAGTTTAAGTAGTACTGCATCATTTTCTTCATATAATTCATTAAATCATCAATATTTAACTGGAGTAGTTTTATCAGGTGCAACTTCATTAGCAGATGATTCTTTAATATTATCAGAGTCTTCTTTATTATCAATATTACCCACAAGAAAGGTAGTTTGGATTTTAATTCGAAGGTTTTTTAAAGTTGTTTATCCATATATTCCAATAATTGATGAACGGGATTTTAGACATCAGATATCAGAAGTATTAGATGAAGAAAGCTTTGAAAATATATCATTCTTAAGTATTAAAATTGAAAATAATATTGATTTTGCTAATATTGGAATTTTATTAGTAATATTGAGATTAAGTTATTTATCATACATTTCAAATAATTTAAATTTAAATGATCCAAATGCTATAACTGTACAAGATCTGAAATCTTTAGAATTGAAATTTATATTAGAAAATCCTATAAGTTTACAATTTATTATAATGGCACAAAAGTGCCTTGATGAATTTAATATATTCGAAAGAACAAGTATAAAAGTATTACAATTAGCTTTATTTTTAAGAACTTATCGACATTTGGCTCCTGAGGAAGGTGATGGGCCCGATGGAGCCGACTCACAAGTTTTAACTTCAACTTTAGTAAGTATGGGTAATAATCTAGGAATTAATCGAGAACCAACTTTTCAAACCAAAAATAAAAGAGAACAAAATTTATTTAGAAAATTAGCAATTCATCTTAAAAATTTAGATACAAGTGAGTTTATTAGTTATGGGACTCCAACTTCAATAAATCGAAAATATTTCGATATAAAGTGCCCAATTTTTGATTCGGAATCTTCAAATTTAATTGATACTGATTTAGAATCTCAAGTTATTGAAAGTTTTAATAATACAGGTTCAGTGTTTTATGTATTGACTAAATTATATAATTCGGTTATAGATTTGAAACATTCAATTCCAATTGGATCATTATCAGAAATAATTGAATCAACAACGGATATTTTATTAAAAGATTTAGCGCAATCACATAAATCCGTATTTTCAAACGCATTTAGAGCTAAACTGTCATTATTAGGATTACAATTTGTCATAACAATTCAATATTTAATATTTATTCATTATGAGGGTCATAAAATTCATTCATTAAGTTTTAAATTTATGTTGCAAATTTTAAAATTATTGAAATTAAATATTTTGCCTTACTTTAAAACCTTTAATGATAAACATGATAATACTGCGATGATGACTATTGTACCTGTTTTACAAACTTTATACCTTAAGTTAGTGTTAATTATATGTTCTTTATTAATTAGAACCAACCTTTCGATTCAAACTGAAAATAAAGGATCTGAAAGATTAAGATGTTTAATTTTATTATCAATTGCTTTAAGGGATTCATGTATTGAATTAGTTAAAATTTTTTCAACTATAAGTACCAGATACTATTACTTTTGGAGAACTAATTGTGGATGTAATTCAGTTCTTCGTGTTTGCTTTTCAAAAGATTTTTATGAACCAATCAAAAATGATGAAAGTTGCAAGTTAAATTTTTCGACCAGTGAAGTTAGAGAAATGTTAATGATATTTTATAAAGATACTCTAGTCGAAAGTGCAATTCAAACTATTGATATCAATTCAGTGCTATCGACTCATATACCAGACATATCAAATCCTTATATTAGTGAATTAGATTTAAACAAGTTTTGGCACATTATCAAGAGTGCTTCAAAAAGTAACGCCACCATGAAAAAGTTTCCAAATTATTCAGGTATTAGTCCTCCTAACTTTAAATATGAAGAACCGATGGATCTTGATATGTTTAATGAATTTTATAATGAATTTTATAATGATTTATATAATTCTTAGATGTTTTTGTCGGATCCGTTGTTATATCCCCGGTGCGCATTGCCGTCGGGTTATTCAGACACGCAGAAGATAGATATTTGTCTATATATATATTCCTTATTTAATGCGATGTGTAGGATTAGTATGTATTTATTTATATATATATATCTAAGTTATCATTATACACCCGCTCTTTGTTTGCGGATGAGCACATAACTTCTCCGTGTGAGGCCGCAATCGATTTGTGAGGCCGCGATTGATTTTTTTTCCTTTTGCATTCTAAAAGATAACTTTAGATATTGCAAAGTCTAAAAGATCCAGATCCATCATGTAATATTCTATATATATAGATGCTTTTGATAAAAGATATGCTTCCAAAAAAAATATATATAAATATTTGATAATCTGCCCTTCTTTCTAATCATATTCGCTAGCTTGCACCTAAATACATTATAAAGTATTTAGTTTTACAATATGACAGACTCAAGTACATCAATTCAAAAAATGTCAATTGAAGGATCAACAGAATTAGAAAAAGATCAAGCTTTCAAGCCTGAAATGCTTAATGATTCAGAAAGTCAAGATGATGCTGGAGATGGTACTAAGAAAGAAGACCAATATTTATCAGGTGTTAAATTGTATAGTTGTGTTGTATCAGTTTTGTCATGTTTATTTTTAATTGGTTTAGATCAAACAATTGTTGTAACTTTATTAACTGAAGTAGGTAATAAATTCAATGCAATAGATAAAATCGGATGGCTTTCTAGTGGATATCTTTTAACGGTTTGCGTTTTTGCGCCATTCTGGGGAATTTTCGCCATAAGTTTTGGAAGAAAGTCTACAATGATTATTTCAGTCGTTTTATTTGAAATTGGCTCACTAATTTGTGCATTGGCTAATTCTATGGATATGTTGATTGCAGGTAGAGTAATCGCGGGTATAGGAGGTGGCGGAATTCAATCATTAACATTCATTATAACTTCAGAAGTTGTACCCATACATCAAAGACCAATGATCATGGCGTTTGTGGGTGTTACATTTGCTATATCCAGTTGCATAGCTCCAATAATCGGAGGGGCATTCACAACCAATGTTAGTTGGAGATGGAGCTTTTATATTAATTTACCTATTGGTGGTCTTGCTTTATTGTTATTCATCTTTTCTTTCAATCCTCCGAAGGCTAAAGGTACTTTTAAGGAAAAAATTGAAAAAATTGATTTTTTAGGAACTGCATTGGTAGTGACAGGTTTAGTATTTATATTATTAGCACTCACGCTTGGATCGTCATATGAACATAAGTGGAATTCTGGTATAGTTGTTAGCTTTTTTGTTGTTGGAGCAGTTATATTAGCTGGCTTCATTGTCTGGAATTTCAAATATGCAAAATACCCATTAATTCTTCCAGCTGTTGTTAAAGTTCCTCAAATTAATGCAGCAGCTCTTACTATGTTTTTCATGTTTGCTTATTTCATAGCTATTACAATTTATCTTGCAATTTACTTTCAAGTTGTTAAAGGGAAAACTGCTTTTCAAAGTGGTATTGATTTATTCCCAGTTATTATCTCTCTCGTTCTTACATCTACAGTTTCAGGTGTACTTGTTAAAAAAACAAGAATTGTTAAATTATTTGTTATTATCGCTGGGATTTTGGGTCCAATTGGAGTTGGTCTTCTTACATTGTATGATGTTGATACCAAATCCGGTAAATCTATTGGATTACAAATTATTGTTGGAATTTCATTAGGAATCCAATTTCAGGGGGCATTAATGTCTGCCCAGGTGAGTGCTCCTGCTGTTCCTGGGGGAACTATCTTAACCATTTCGTATATTGTGTTTGCAAGGTGTCTTGGAGGTGCCATCGGAGCTAATTTGGGTGATTTGGTTTATAATGCTTCTTTTATTAATACTTATAGAAGCCATATTTCAAATGAGACCAACCAAATAATAATTGAAGAATTAAAAAATATTTCTCCTTATCAATTACTTCATTCAAGTGAGGCCGTTGCTGACCTTTCATCTACTTCTCAGTTCTTTGTTATAAGCTTATACAATCACGCTATTAGAAATGTTTATTATATGTGTATAATCTTTGCTGGTCTTTCATTAATTGCAGGATTATTCACAACCAATAAAAGAATTCCTATTTTCGATGCAGATCATAATACAAAACCTGAAGAAAAGGTTTAATTACATTAATTTTTTAGAGGTGTCTTAATATAGTTTACAAATTTTTATGTATTAACAAATTCATTTTTTGTAGACCCGTGTTTTCGCAATCTTCTCCGTCACTTTTTCGACGGCCGAATTTTAAAAGAAGAATACAATTGTTACTTTTCAACAACTACAATAATGAGTATTAGACAAGTGACAGTTTGTGAAAACTGTCGGAATCGAAAGATAAAATGTGATAGACAATCCCCTTGTGCTTCATGTAAGAGATCGAAGAAGGCTTGTACGTACAAACCGTTCCCGACTAAGAGACCCTTAGAAAATCCTGAAAATACAACACCAAATAAAACACCTAGAATCAGTGAAGTATCGATGCATGAAGCATATAATGATAATGAATCAAACAGTATACATTCAATTAACATATACAAAGAATTTCATCAGGTTTCTGTTAAACAAAATACGGTTAGAAGTTGCTATGGTCCATTTAGTTGGGTTTCATTCATGAGAAGTGATTCAGCATTTAAACATATGTGGAATTATATTGATTTATTAGGTGTTAGTAACTTGTTTAAAGCAAAGGTTGGTGTGACACCAGATTCTTTGAAAAATCACGATTCTATATATCACCAGCGTTTAACTGGGGTAATATTATCTACAGGCAGTACTGTTTTGAATCCAGAGTCTCTTGAACTATCTGAAACTTATTTATTATCCATATTCCCAACAAGAAAAATTGTTTGGAGTTTAATTAGAAGATTTTTTAAAGATGTTTATCAATATATACCAATTATTGATGAGCGAGATTTCCGTTCTCAAATATCTAAAATCTTGGATGAAGAAAGTTTTGAAAATATTCCATTTTCAAGTATTAAACTTGCAAACAAAATTGATTTAGCTAACGTTGGAATATTGTTGGTTATTTTAAGATTGAGCTATTTATCATATCTATCAATAGAATTGGGTTTGAATGATCCTGCAATAATGTTGAATCAGGATCTGAAATCATTAGAAAGGAAAACCATATTACAGAATCCGATAAGTTTAGAATTTATACTATCAGCTCAGAAATGCCTTGATAAGTTTGATATTTTTGAAAAGACTAGCATTATTGTATTCCAGCTAGCTTTGCTTTTAAGATCATATAAGCATTTGGCACCTGAAGAAGGCGATCCTCCCGACGGTGCTTATGCACAAGTTTTTACTTCAACATTGGTAAGTATGGGTACTAATCTTGGAATCAATCGTGAACCAATAATTCAGACGGATGATGCAAGGGAGCAAAATCTATTTAGAAAATTAGCTATTCACCTCAAAGGATTAGATTCCGTTGAAGCTATAAGTTATGGAACTCCAACATCCATTAATCTAAGATATTTTGACATTAAATATCCAATATTCGAAGCTGTTTCTTCAAATTTAGGTGACATCCACTTGGAAAAGGAAGTTATTGAAGGTTACGCCAGTCTGGAAGCCATACATAAACTGCTCAGCAGATTATATTATTCGTCAATAGACATCCATCATTCAATACCGATCCCTTCTTTATCCATAAGACTTCAGGATTTAACTGATGAGTTATTACAAGAAATAGCTGAATCTAATACGCCTACTTTTGCAAGGTCAATTAAAACCAAACTATCATTATTAGGATTACAGCTTATAATATCCATAAATTCATTGATTTTTATTCATTATGATTCTCATGAGAACCATTCATTAAGTTTTAAATATATGTTTCAGGCTATAAAATTAATCAAGTTAACTATAATTCCTTATGTTCGAACCATAAAGGGTAATAATGATAATATGATGGTAATGACTATAATTCCAGTATTGCAAACGTTATATCTTAAAGCGATTTTAATCCTCAGTTCGATTTTACTTCGAGCTAATCTTTCAATACAAAAGGAAAAGAAAGGATCCGAAAGACTGAGAAATCTCATTTTACTATCGATTGCTTTAAGAAATTCCTGTATTGAATTATTAGAGATCTTTTCAATTATTGGCACCAGGTACTACTATTTTTGGAGAATAAATTGTGCATGTAATGAAGTGCTTAGGATATGCTTCTCAAAAGATTTCTATGAACCAATTAAGAATGATCCAAGTTGTAAATTAAAATTTTCTACCAAAGAAGTTAAAGAATTGCTAATGATATTTTATAAAGATGCAGTTGATCAAAGTTCACTCGAAACCCTAGACATTAATTCAGTTATTGCGGCCGAAATTCCAAAGATTGGCAATAGCTATATCAGTGAATTGGATTTAAATAAATTTTGGTATATCATAAAGAGAAATCCAAATACTAATACAGTTGCAGGTTCTACAAGTGCTTCAATTAATCTTGCACCAACGGATTTCAGATATGAAGAAGCATTTGATCTTGAATATTTTAATGGTTTCTACAATGAATTTTATGATGAATTGTATACTAGTTAATAGTTTTAGGCCGAGAGAAAATTGACCACAAACATATTCTTAGTATTTGATAGTTAACAGTTAATGCCATCTAGTAAACTTTGACTGGAGCATCTTGTAATATTTATCAGTCTATTTGAACGAGGATAAGTGCATCGTCCGTACATGGACTGATTTTTTTTATGATTTACTAACTGTTAATGCTGTCATATTCGGCCGAGATGCTGGTAAATTTTTGCAATTCGCTCCGATTTTTTTATTATAAATATAACTCCAAATAATCCCCAATTTATATTTTAGCCCTTTTTATTAAATCATTAACAGTTATGTCTGACGTTAGTATTACATCTGAAAAGATTACGACTGAGGAATTCCAAGTTAACAAGCAACCAGAAGCAGAACCAGAATCAAATAATAATAATAATAACAATGAACTAATTGGAGATAATGCTGGAGATGGAACGAAAAAGGAAGATCAATATTTAAGTGGATTCAAATTAATTTCATGCATTGCTTCCGTATTATCATGCCTATTTTTAATTGGGTTAGATCAGACAATTGTTATAACTTTACTAAGTGAAGTAGGAAATAAATTTAATGCAATAGACAAAATCGGATGGCTTTCTAGTGGATACCTTTTAACGGTCTGCGTGTTTGCGCCATTTTGGGGGAATTTCTCCATTAGTTTCGGAAGAAAATTCACGATGATATTATGTATTATAATATTTGAAGTGGGAAGCTTACTCTGCGGGTTGTCAGTTAGCATGAATATGCTAATTATTGGTCGCTGTGTGGCTGGTATAGGAGGCGGTGGTATTCAAGCCTTAACATTTATTATTGGAACTGAAGTGGCACCTATGCATAAAAGGCCGACAATCATGACATTTGTTGGTATTACAGTAGCAATTGCAAGTATAAGTGGCCCACTAATTGGCGGTGCATTCACAACGCATGTTAGTTGGAGGTGGAGCTTTTATATTAATTTGCCTATTGGTGGATTGGCATTAATTCTTTTTTATATTTCATTTAATCCACCACCAGTAAAGGGGGGATTTAAAGAAAAATTATCAAACATTGATTTTATTGGGACAGTATTGATCGTTGGAGCATTGACTCTTATCTTATTAGCACTTACATTTGGTTCATCATATGAATATCAATGGAAATCAGGTATAGTTATAAGCTTCTTTATAATTGGATTTATCTTGTTTATAAGTTTTGCAATTTGGACTTTTAAGTTCTCGAAAAATCCATTAATTCCTCCAAGTGTTTTAAAAGTTCCACAAGTTAATGCAGCTGCTATAGTATCATTTTTTATGTTTGCATATTTCATTGCAACAACTCTTTATCTTGCAATTTATTTTCAACTTGTTAGAGGCAAAACTGCTCTTGATGCTGGTATAAATTTATTGCCAATGATTATTACGCTTGTAATTACATCTATAATTTCAATAAAACTTATTAAGGTCACCAAACATGTCAAATTATTTGTTATAGTTGGAGGAGTCCTTGGTCCAATTGGTGTGGCACTTTTAACATTATATGATACTAATACAAGTACGGCGAAATCTATTGGCTTACAAATATTAATTGGAATTGCTATTAGAATCCATTTTCAATCATCAGTTTTATCTGCCCAACTTAGTGCACCAAATGTTCAAGGTGGTACCATCTTGACATTAACGTATGTTGTATTTACTAGATCTCTTGGTGGTTCAATTGGTGCTAATTTGGCAAATGTGGTCTATAATAAATCTTTCGTTAATACATTTAAGAGTCATTTCGCCAAAGAAACCAATAAAACTATTCTTGAAGAATTAAAGAATGCAAGTCCATATGATTTACTTCATGCTAGTAGTTTACTTAATGAGGTTTCACCAATTACTCAATTATTTGTTAAAAAATTATATAATCATTCAATAAAGAATGTTTATTATATGTGTATAATTTTTGCTGGTATGACTTTAATTGCTGGAATTTTCACCACCAATGAAAAAATTCCTGATCCAAGAAATGGAGGTAAAGATAAAGAAAGAGCTGAAAGATTGAGGTTGGGTTAGAGGATATATATATAATATTTATTTCATTTAAAGGGTACATAGCAATCAATGTATATACGTCTGTTTGTTTTTGCAATTGTTGGTAGGGTATTTTTTTTAACCAGAAAACACGACTGTTCCCCTCATTTCAAAATCAACATCAACAAATAAGAAAAAAATCTCCAGCCCTTTAACCAAAAATTTGTTATCACAAGCCTAAAATAATTCATAAAAAATAAAGGAGAGATCAACAATAGTAAGAATTTTAATTATTTTTTAAGCAATATATACATATAATGTCAACATCAAGTAGTGAGGATGGGAAAACTCCGCCATCAAGTGGTGGTAGAAAGAAATCAACAAAATCATCTGTTTTAACGGAAGACCAAAAGAAGGTAAGTGTGTCAATTTTTTTTTATTTTTAATTTTTTAATTTAGCATATGATACATTTGCTTACATGAAAAACACACCATATTTCATTCTAATTTAATTTATTATTATTATTACTATTATTATTTACGATTCTATTGTATACTAACCGTTTAAACTTGTATAGGCTCATCATATCGCATCAGAACAAAAGAGAAGAGAAAATATTCGTTCAGAATTTGATAAAATTGTTTCATTAACTCCAACTTTAACTGAGCTGGAAAATAGATCTGAATTAAATATATTAACTAAAAGTGCTGATTTTATCGATCAATTAAAAGAAGAAAATTCAAAATTAGTAGAATTGGCTCATATGAAAGGTATTCAAGTACCTCCGGAATTAATATATCGTGGTCCTGCTAGTGATGGTAGTGATATAGCTCAATAATTCACAAGCTTACTCTAAGATCCAATGAAAACAAGAACCAAGAAAAAGATGTAATGTTAATGATTTTAATGAAGAAAAAAAAAAAGAACAGTTTGCCAAACCTTTTTGGTTATTAATTTAATTTATTTATTTATTCCTATGGTATAATTCCAATCATACTACCCTCAAAATTTCTTTAGTCAAAAAAGATAGTCTCTATAGATTTCGAGATTATTATGTATGCTTTTGTTCTGTATTAATATATAGTACTAGTTTCTATATTATATTATATATATTATTTATTCTAATTTCCAGATTATAGAATACTTGTAAGTATTCCCTTCGTTATCCCAAACATTTTGAACTGGTAAGAATTCAAAAAATGCGTTGGCTGTTATTTCTTTAATACTTGAGTGTTTACCAATTAATTGAACATAATTATTAGTCTTATTAAATTCAAGTACCTCTTCTATAAGTTCTTTATAATTGGTAAACAAGGTTACAACTTTAATTGAACCAGTTGCATCAACTTTAACATAATTGTGTTGCTCGAATTTATTAATAATTTCATTTAATTTATCGTTTTCCTCTTGTTCCACTTCATCATCGTCGTACATCCCGGTTATACTTTCATAACTTAGTCCGCCCCATTCTACATCTGCCTCCTTAGGCAATGCTGGAACGTGTACAATCACTAATTGTTTCAAACTTTCTTTTGTCTGTTCAATACTTGAAATATATTCGTTCCAAGTATTAGCAACCACTGATAAGGATTTCTCCTTAGTTATAAAACAAATTATCAGACCTAGTTTATTAACATTAGCTAAAGTTTTAACACGATGTAAATGCTGTACAGAAAATACCGAATTAAATTCAATTTTTTCATTGCTAAGAACCATAGAACTTGGAATTAATGGGATTTGACCTGATAATGTAGCTAGTTTATAATTATCTCTTGTTTCAATGATAGTTTGCGAATAGGGCCCAATATTTTGTGGTGCCCAATATGATCTTGATCGAATATGATGACCTGATTTAAGTTTATCCGGATGATTTAAAAGAACTATACAAGATAATTGAATTTCAGTTTGTAATGAAGTTTGAATACATATTCTTGAAGGGGGTAAATATAAGCCTTGGAAATTTTGGGAATAGATACTGTTGATTTCACTGAAATCTGACATGTGTGACAACAATAAAGTTATATGTTGAATATTATTAAATGTTAAATTATGACTATGTAAAATTTCTTGCAATCTTTGAAAAATTGCAGTAGTTTGATCTCTTAATAACGGTTTATTTGAAGTTAAATTCGAGATATATAACTTTGTCTTTGTAGAAAATACAGCTTCTTTAATTTGAATCTTATCAGAATCATTAGAATCATTTATCAGTAAACTACTAATATCTATTGGTGATAATCTAATTTCATCTAATATTTCATCAAACTCTTTACTTAATAAATCAGGAGGAGTTATAAGTCTATAATCTGAAGGTTCTTCCTTATCAACAACCTCTACATTTAATTTAAGATATGATACATCATCATTTGAATGATTTATAATTTGTTTATTAATTAATGATAATTTTTTATTTTTAAATATTGGGGAATCAAATACTAAAGTTTCAAATTCTCCTCCTTCACCACATATGTGGACTTCATATAATTGATTTAATTTAATTAATTGAGGAAACACTTGATTAATTGATTTGCCTAAGTTATTTTCATTTAATCCAATTGCCGCTACTTTAATCAATCTTGCATCTAATTGATTTTGACACATTTCCTGCATTAAATCATATTGATCTCGTTGCCAAAGATAGGTTAAAGATGTTAATTGTAATCTGTCACATATGTTTTCAACTCTTGTTCTTTGATAATGGGATAGTATGGCTCCACAACTTACAGCTTGTAAATCAGGATGATGTTTTTGAACTTTAGATAATAATTGATATAAATCTTCGATTTCATCATTTTTAGTGATTGAATATTCAAGTGATTGATTAGCTGATTTTCCTGTGATTGGCTGTCTGTACAATGGTATACCATTCAAGCATTGACTATAATATTGTATTATATCATGACCTACAGTTTGAAACATGAATGAATCAAGTTCATCAATTTTCTCATCTAGAGGATATAAATTAGCTAATGCTATTAATTCATGACCTTGAGATAAGCAATGATGGATATTAAAGAATGAATCTTTACCTCCTGAGATTAATGCCACAAATTTCATTAGCTATTTTATATCAATATTAATTAATTAATAATTATTATAATTATAGTCTAATTAATTGAAAAATTACCATACTTAAGAACAACCTGTAACACTAAATTGTAACCTGTAAAATATGCGCTAGTATTTGATTTACACAGATGTGTAAGTAAATTCTATCATCAAAGAAAGATTATTAAAATGAGAAAAAAAAATTTTTTTTTCAATGCATTAAAGAGAAAAAGAAAAACTTTTCAAATAAATTTTATTCTTCTTTCTTTTTCCTTTTCCTTTTCTTTTTAATTATCAAATTCAAGAAGTCTCAATATGCCACGTATGTATCAATCAGAGGAATGATACATTAGTATCATTCAAATCATTCAAACAAACAACTAATAATGACTCAGAACTTTAATTCCTTCTTTGAGGTTTAAGTTAAACTGATCATTAGAGGTTCGGGTCCTCATTTCAAATTCATTAATTCTTATAATTCTTATAAGATATTAGAATTGAAATTACTATTGAAAAGAAATCTTTTTTTGGTTAACAGAATAGATGATTTTTAATTTATTGGTACTGAATTCCCGACACTTCAGTACCAAACTTTATGATGAAAAGTTTTTTATTTTATTTTACTTTATTCATTATAATGACTCTTTTACTTTATTGTTAATCTAAAGTTTTTGACTGTTGAACTTTTGTTTGATTTGTTATTGACTTGCATTATCGATTCTTACAAGTGAAGTGTTGTTGAATTTGTTTGAAGTTGGTTAATAATTACTTTGAATTATACTAGTTTTAAAAATTATCGCCTGTAAACAACTAAAAATTGTTCCTTATTCTTTGTAATTTTCTTTTAAACTAAAGAAGCTTTTGGCTTCCTTTTTAGTTCTGAATTTGAAATTGTAGACCTCATTTTGTTTTAATTATTTAACTTTCTAATGAACTTTTAATTCTAACATATTTTTAATAGGTGCTCCAAGAACTTACTCCAAGACTTACTCTGTCCCAAAGAGACCTTATGAATCAGCTCGTTTAGATGCCGAATTAAAATTAGCTGGTGAATACGGTTTAAAAAACAAGAGAGAAATTTATAGAATTGGTTTCCAATTATCTAAAATTAGAAGAGCTGCTCGTGATTTATTAACCAGAGATGAAAAAGATCCAAAAAGATTATTCGAAGGTAATGCTTTAATTAGAAGATTAGTCAGAGTTGGTGTTTTATCTGAAGATAAAATGAAATTAGATTATGTTTTAGCTTTAAGAGTTGAAGATTTCTTAGAAAGAAGATTACAAACCCAAGTTTTCAAATTAGGTTTAGCTAGATCAATTCATCATGCTAGAGTTTTAATTACCCAAAGACATATTGCTGTTGGTAAACAAGTTGTTAACATTCCATCATTCACTGTTAGATTAGATTCTCAAAAACATATTGATTTTGCTCACAACTCACCATACGGTGGTGGTAGAGCTGGTAGAGTTAAGAGAAAGCATCAAGCTAAAGGTTCTGAAGAAGGTGCCGAAGAAGAAGAATAAGCTAGTTTAGCCTATTAAAATCTTGTTTATATATAATATCATAACTTTTTCTAAACTCCCTCTTTTATTTCTATAAAAAAACTTAATATATTGGTTTTTCTTTATTTCCAAATCAATTTATTTCTTTATGTAAATTACTTTATCAATCAAATAATATAAATCAAACAATATCATATAATATCGTATTCATATCATGTTTAAGTTGATAAATTTTGGTTGATTACTCTCACATCACGTGAAAGTACAATAGTTAGGGCTTCAGACCTAGTTTCTTTGTATACAGGATATTCAACCAAAGAGAAAAAAAAATTAACTATGAATATTAAAAATTTAATGTGAGGATTATTCTCAAAGCAGACCCATACAAAAAAAAAGTTTGAATATTTTCAATTTAATTAATTAACTCTTTTAAAACTTAGTTCACCAATATATAAGTAAAAAATGGGTAAATCGTATGTGTCAACCATATAATTATCATTAGTTCAATGGATTGTGGAGTAGTCAGAGTGTTAAAGTGTAGAATAATCCAGTATTTTTCAAAGTGTTTTCAAAATTAAATATACTATATTATGAAATTTATTAAATCATATTTATCATAACAAAATATTGAATCAAGGAATGGCTTAAGAAGAGGTCTTATAAGAAAGGATAATATGAATCAAATATCAAATAAAATCAAATCAAGTCGTCTAAGTAAATTGGAATATATGAACAGAAGTCAATATATAAACATGCTAATCAAATTTCAAATGTTGAAAAATAGTTGTATTCATAAATAAGAAGTCATACAGATTCATCAAATTATATTATCAATAATTCGCTTATTCAATCATTAAGATATTATTTCAATTTTTAATCATTGCCAAAGATAATCTATGTAAATCCTCAAAGGACCAAAAAAAGTATTCATCAATCAAACTTCGTAACACCTATACTATTAACACCAGATAAAACGCAGTCACTATGAACCTAATGTATAAACCTTTAAAACTAGTATACTAACTTTTTCTTTTTTAGTCGTGGTTACAGATCCGGTACTCGTTACGCTTTCCAACGTGACTTTAAAAAACATGGTGCCATTGCCTTATCTACCTACTTAAAGGTTTATAAAGTTGGTGATATTGTTGATATTAAAGCCAATGGTTCTATTCAAAAAGGTATGCCACATAAATATTACCACGGTAAAACTGGTATTGTTTACAATGTTACCAAATCATCGGTTGGTGTTATTGTTAATAAAGTTGTTGGTCACAGATATCTTGAAAAAAGAGTTAACTTAAGAGTTGAACATGTTAAGCATTCTAAATGTCGTGAAGAATTTTTAAATAGAGTTAAATCAAATGCTGCTTTAAAGAAAGAAGCCAAAGCTAAAGGTGAACAAGTTTCATTAAAGAGACAACCAGCTAAACCAAGAGGTTCATATGTCATTTCTACTGAAGGTAACATTCCTCAAACCTTAGCTCCAGTTCCTTATGAAACTTTTATTTAAATGTTTTGTTATTACCTTTCAAATATATTATTAGGTTTTCATTACATATTAATAAATACAAAAAATCCATAATGCACGTTAAAAATATATAAATATACATATATATATTAATAAAGTATCATTATATTGTAGTGGCTCTCTGTATGAACTATATTCATCTATAAGTAAATACCTTTATAACTGTTTGAAGGTTTCGCTTAGATTTTGAAATTTGACACATCACGTGCAATTTTATTTATTTATTTATTTATGTATTAAAATTTTTGTGGCCAGCAAACGGCTGGGGGAGGGGGATTTAAATTATAAAAGATTCAACTATATTGACAAAAGTAATTACGCTTCGAAGTATTGAATCATGTCAGATGATAGAGAGGTAAATTCTCCTACTCCGGAAGTAAATGGATTATCTCAAAGTCCGACACCAATTCCTACACCCATTGGTGGACAAGGACAACCTGGTCATAAGAGTTCAAATTTATTTGAAACAGCTTTACAAGTATGGACTGAAATTGATTTACCATCATTACAACATAAACTAGATGAACAAGGTTTGGAATTAAAGGATGAACAAAAGAATTCTTTGTTGGGAAGAAAAGAATTAGCTCAGAAAACCAAAGAATTTCGAAAATTACAGGATGATCAAAAATTAGAACAATTTAAAGTATTATTAAAGTTGTATCAAAATGAAATTGACTCATTAACAACCAAGAAGAAAACAGTTGAGAATTATTTCTTTGGTATATACCGATTAATTGCTGAAGCTCCCGATCCAAAACCTTTATTAGAAGCATCATTGGATTCGGTTATGGAATCAACCGAAGTTGATGTATTAAAAAGAGAAGTTGATAAATTGAATGAAGAATTAACTAGAAAAGCCGATTATGAACAATTAAAACAAAGATTATTAAGAACTGAACAAAAATCAGCTGAATTATTAACCTCAAAATTAAATGCTAAAGATGATGAATATAAATCATTAATTGATGAAAAGGAATCAAATTGGGTAGAAAAGGAAAAAAATTTACAGTCACAAATTAAGAAAGCTCAATTGCAAATTGAAGAATTAAGAACTTCAAAAGAAGTAACTGAATTACAATTAGATTCTCATAATAAACATGGTGGGTCACTTTTACAAGATTCTTCAGCATCAACAGCATCAATTTTATCACAATTAGATATTGTATCAAGAGATGCTGAGTCGTCTAAGAAAAGAGTATTTGAATTAGAAAAGAGAAATGAAGAATTAAGACGTGAATTATCAAAATCAAAGAATGATATTGTATTACAAAATTTAAAAGAAGATTTTTCCAAAAAAACTTCTGAATTAGAAGGTGAAAATGCTTTATTAGTAGCTAATTTAGATCAAACTAGAAAAAAGTTACAAGATTTAAGTAAAGAAAATTCAAATTTACAAGAAAATATTAATAAAGATTTTGAAAAATTTAATATTGAAATTAAGAATTTAAAATCTCGATTAGATAAAACTAATGATTATGATGAAATTAAACATGAATTACATTTATTAAGACAAATTGAATTTGGAGAAGATGAAGAAAATACAACTGTTGAAAATGGTGATGATGATCATAATAGTAATAATAATGGAGAAGTCGAAGAATCAAAGCATCTTGATAATATATTAATCAATAGAAATAAAGCATTAACTCAAGAATTAGCACAATATAGGTCTCAACATGAAGATTTAAAGAATCAAATTATACAATTAGAATTAAATTCATCTAATTTACAAGAAGATTTATTAAAATGTCAAGAATTGAATGATAAATTAGAGAATGATTTAGCTGAAGTTCAAGATTCTGGAAACTTTAATGATAACGCAAGTTTAATATCAGGTATAAGTAGAGCTACAAGAGGTAGGAATGGTAGTATAATATCAGGATTCCCTGGGGGGCCAGGTTCACTATCAGGATCTCCTATAGGAGAAGATTCTTCAATATTACCAATTATAACTAAACAGAGAGATAGATTCAGAGATCGTAATAATGAATTAGAAGAAGAACTTAAAAAGCAATATAATAATTTAACAAGTTTAAAGAGAGAGCTTAATATTTTAAAGAAAGATAATGAAGAATTATATGAAAGAACAAGATACCTTGCCGCATTTAAGGAAAATCAACAATCAATATCATCAAGACCAAATTCTTCATCCAATAACAAGAAATTATATCAACCCAAACCAAATATATCATCATCCACTGATCTAGAAAATAATCCATATCATCAGAATTATGAATCTAAATTACATCCCATTGAACAATTTAGAGTACGAGAACAAGAAAGAATAAATTCTAAATTATCACCATTGGAAAGATTATTCATTTCATTAACCAGAGCAGTATTAGCAACAAGATCAACAAGAATGCTATTTTTCTTTTATTGTTTAGGTTTACATTGTGTAGTAATGTTTATTACTATTTACGCCATGAGTTTACATACAACCTTAATACCAGAAGTGGGATTAAATATAAGTACTGGTGGTGTTGCAAGTGGACAAGCAGGGTCTCCAGATACACTTCGGAAAGCGTTAACTCCCGATGGTATCATATAATTTATTTAATAAAATTTTATAGTAATAGTAATAATATGTATATATTATAATAATGCGCCCTATACCAATTTAGTCTATTTTTTAGACATAATAAGAGGATTTAAGAATGAATCAGCTAACAACTCAATGGCATCCGGTCTACTTTTATAATCCAATTCAAATGTATGACCAAGGAAATCTTTTGCTTCTTGAGTACACCATTCTGGTACATGAGGAGTTATATGAGTACCAATTTTAAAAATTGCTTGCATTTGAGAAAATTCAGGAAATGGATGCTTTCCTGTAAACATTTCAATAATCAAACACCCCACTGACCAGATATCGGCTTTCTTAGTATATGCCGTTTGTTTGACAACTTCAGGCGCCATCCAATAAACTGAACCTTGAAGTGAAGCTCTTTTACCGGTTTTCTTTTGTACTTCAAATTCATCTTCGATATTATTAACTTTCTTAGATATACCAAAATCTCCAATTTTAACAGTACCTTTTATATCAATTAATATATTTGCTCCCTTAATATCTCGATGAATAATATCTTCACCATGTAAATAATTTAAACCTATTAACACTTGCCTTATAAAATTTCGAATTAATGGTTCTTCAAATGGTCCATATGATTGTAACATTGACTGAACTGAACCTCCTGGAACATATTCTAAAAATATATTTAAATTTTCTTCATCAGTAGTTGCTCCATAATATCTTACAATATTCTCATGATTTAATTCTTTTAATAAGGTCATTTCACGTTGTTGTTCTAATATTAATCTTTGCTGTTCTGTTGAATCTCCATTATTTAATTTTGGTAATGGCACTTGTTTAACTGCCATTAATTCACCTGTAAATGGATTCATACCTAAGAATACAGTCCCAAAACTTCCGGCCCCGATTCTTGCTCCCTTTAACCAATTTTTAGGTCCATCAGCTGAAAGTGAATCTAATGCATTGGTAAAAGTATCATCTTCATAATTTTCATTATAGTCCGCAAATATATCATCAGTATCATCAGAATCAGAATCGACACTTATTAATTCAATTCTAGAATATCTATTGTTGTTACTGGTATTATTATAATGATCAGCAAAACTGGTTGGGATTGAAATACGCAGACTTTTAGCAAATGATGAAGTAGTTGATATAATGGATTTTGCATCATTATTATGATTAGATGAAGGCCCTCCTGAGTGTACAGAAGGTGGCGGTTTACTGAATATTGATTGAGTATCATTAGGATTAACAGCTTCATCGATTTCTCGAATATTATTTACCATTACATCACCAATAGTTCTACCTTTCAGCAGAATTATCCTTCTGCCATTAGGATCTCCTGATGATGCAGACATGGTCCGATAAGGAGCAATTGAAGTATGTGAACTCATAACCGAGCCTCTTCTATTTACAGATATATTACTACTTGCGCCTGATATCATACCTGGTGGTAAATTAAATCGACGAGATAATCTTACACTATATCTAACTGAATTTTGAATTGTTTGTTCAAGATCTTTTTGTTGAGTATCTGGGAAATATTCAGCTAAATTAGATGAAATTAATTCACTTGGAGGTCTTTGACCATAAAAGCTTCTTAAAGTTGGACGTGATGATGCTGTTTTTCTATTATCAGGAATATGATATTGGCTCAAATTATTATGAGTTAATGATCTTAAATTAGAACATTTTTCATATTTGATAATGATTCTTTTAGAAGCTTCTATAGCTAATTCAGTTGGATATTCGTTTTTTGGACATAACATAATCCTATACTTTTCAAGTCTATCAGGAGAGTAGCAAATAGTTACCAATTCAACATCGAATAATAAATTTAATTCTTGATTGTTAATATTTTCTGTAGGACTGTTTTCATTATTATTATTATTATTATTGTTGTTGTTGTTGTTGTTGTTACTAGAATGTACATAAGTATCATATTCAGTCTCATGAGATTTAATTCCTATTTTCTTTAACATTTTCCTCTTGATCGATTGAGCATTGAAGCATCCTGTTATATTAACTTTCTTGGTAGTGCCGTCTTGTAAAATAAAAGTGACATTTTTATTTGAATCTTTTGACAGTTGTTGTTGTTGTTGCTGCTGTTGCAGTTGTTGTTGATTTGACAATGCTATATTACCAGCAGAATTTTGTATTAGTGTAGATGAATCACTTGAAGATGGGAGATCGAATTGACTGCTATCACTTTTATTTAAAAATTTAATTCCATTTATATCTTCATCTTGTTGACCTAATTGTAAATTTGCAAGTTTATATAAATCTTCCACTGATATATTATTCATTAAAGTTTCAGCCTTTAAAGTAGCAATGGCTATTTCTAATTTCAATCTATCACCAAGTTTATTAATTCCAATCTCCCTTAATGATTCTGTATCTAATTCACTTAGTAAATCCAATGTGATTCCATTATCTATAAATTTCGATAAATATTGTTGACAATTTGATTTATTTAACCATAACTTTAGTTCTTTTGTGTCATATCGAGAACTAGATTCATTCGATATTTCATTTGAATCTATCATTTCATTATATTCAAATTAGGTATATGATCAATTATTTAAAAAGGTATTTCTTTAGGTAATCGTAAGTTTTGATTTTTGATCTTTAGAAAATCTTCAAAAAATTTAATAACGTTTCAAAAATAAATGCGATTTAAAAGCGTACACAAAAAGAGATGGGTCCCTTATTAAAAAGTAAGGGGAACATTAAAATACATATTGATAATAATAATATACATAGAATGAAATACATAAAAGCTTTAAACTAATAATTAACAACATTACCATTTGATACTAAAATTTGAAAATCAAATTCCTTTTCAGGTTCAGCTTGGGTTCTTTTCCAAGTTTTAATTTCTCCATTATTTGTATCAATTTCAAAGATTCTTAAACGTCTAATATAATTATCATAACCTCCATATCCACCTTCACCAGATCCACCACCATAACATAACCAAAGTTTATTTTCATTCTCTGATTCGGGATTTTCAATATCTTGTAAACAATAATCATTACAATGATCATGACCTACACTTATAACTTTAACTCCAATTTTTCCAAATAATGATCTAGCACCCGTATTATATCTTGGAGATGTTATACCTTCTCTTTTTTCTCCAATAAAAGGTTGATGTAAATTTTTATATTCTGGTAATGGTATATGGAAAAATGCCATTGATAAATGAATATGAGCATAAGAATCAATTCCTTTTTTTAATTGTTCATAAACTGATTCAACCCAACTTAATTGATTTTCTTTAATCCAATCATAACCAGGAGTAACTTTGGGATTTTGTGAATATTTATGACTATCTAAGAAATATAATGATATTGCAGGATTATGAGATGCTGGACCTTCAACTTTTAATAAATAATTTCCATATCCTGCAATATCTTTTTCACCTAATGAAGAATATGAAAATGGTAAATTAGATGAAAGACTCATAATTTCAATTCTTGATAAGGAACCTTCATCATCATGATTACCTAAAGTAACAGCAAATGGGATTTTTCTTTTAATAAATGGATAAAGTGCTTTAAATACTGCAGTTTCTGCATCAGGTGAAGTTTCACCAAATATTTGATCACCAGTTAATACAACAAAATCAGGTTTTTCTAAATCTAATACCTTTTCAATGAATTCAATAGTGATTGGATCAGCTTTACAATTTTTATTATTATTATTACCAACAGGATCACGACATTTACCTACACCAGTTGAAAAATGTAAATCTGCAACTTGTAAAATTTTAAATTTTCCAGTTTTATTAATTTTTAAAACAGGTTGATATTTGGGTTTTTTATAATCTTCTTTTAATCCCTTTCTTATACTTAAATAAGCTCTCTTATCCGATTGGGTGGAAATATCAGATATAGGAGCATCTTTTAATAATTTCCAATTTGGTCTTGGATCAACTGAATCTTCTCCGAATAAAATATCAATTCCTGTAACTGCTTTATCATTGGCTTTACCATATTTTAACCAAATTCCATTTGATTTATAAATCCAACCTAATTGAATAAGTTCATCTTTGGTTGGTATAAAATATAATCTTGTTAAATCATGTCTACTAATTTCAACACTTCTTTTAGATTTATCATTATTATTATCATTATTATTTTCATCTACCTGGTCATTTTCAGGAATAACTTGTTCATCATCATTTAAAGTGGCATCTTCTTCCTTTTTATCATCATCTTTTGAAGGGCTTTGGGGATCTATTTTTTCTTCAAATTCCTTTTCTTTTGCTTCTTTTTCCTTTTCCTTTTCTACTTCCTTTTCCATTTCTTCTAATAAATCATTAATTTTTTTAGATGCAGAATTTTCTTGATCTTGTTCATAATTTAATTTTGTAATTGGATTATCTGATTGTTTAATTAAATTTTCATGATCAGAATCATCAAATACTTTACCAGATTGAAATTCTTCAATTATATAAATAGGTAATTTTAATCGATCATTTCCTTTTATTTTAGAATCAATTTTGGAATTATAAATGGCAACATCAATTATAACAGAATTATCATCATTCATTGATCGTTTTATCTTGTTATTATTATTATTATTATTGTTGTTGTTGTTGTTGTTGTTATTGGTTAATGCAAAGGATTTAATGGTTTTATAAGAAAAGTATTGTTTCTTTATCCAACTTGTCCCTAAAGATAAATCTTTATCAAGTTTAATCCATTTTGTTATATCTTCAGTATTTAAATTACCAAATTTACCTTCATTAGGATTAGGTATACCACAAGGTGAAGATGATGAATATTTATAACAATTTCTAATGGCAATGTCTACTATGTACAGATCACTTGATGGTTGAAAGAATGATGGGGTTAAACTGGCCGGTAAATAATCTTGTAATTTTATAACATCATTATGATTTGCGATAAATAATAATATAATTGCAATAAAAAGAAATCCTAATAAATACGTTAATTGTCTGAGCCATCTTCGTGGTAGTCCAAACATTATCTTATGTGGCTATTATTATTATGATTATTGGTAATTGTATTGTATTGTATTGTATTGTATTGTATTGTATTGTATTATGATTTGATGTTAGTATTGGTTGTCAAGTAAATTAATTAATTTTAAGTTGAACTCAAAATCTCAATTTTTGTGTGAAACTAAAATATTTTTATTTTTCAATTAAAAACAAAAAAAAACAATCAATAATTTAAATACAATTAGATAATTAATATATAATAAAAGATATATATATATATTCCATTTACAAACTATATTATATATATATATATATTTATATATATTTATATAAATATTTTCAATTAAACCTTTCCTTCCTATTTTTATATATTTTTATATATTTTTATATATTTTTGTAAAAATTCATTTCCTTCTTCGTAAAAATCAAGCAAATTGTATTGAATCAATCAATCAATTAAATGTATATAGTCAATTGATATCAATCCCATGACTGATTGATATCAATTGACTATATACCACATCTAGTCATCCTTTTTAAAATCAGATAATGATGATGGATCTGATTTACCTTGTCTTAAAGCAGCCAATTCTTCTTCTCTCTTTTTTGCTTCCGGTTCAATATCAGGAAATGATTTTGGATCAACCTTGGGTTTAAAACGAGCTGGATCAAGTACAACATGATGAGGTTTATTGATTTGACTGAATGGTACTCTTCTACCTCCCATATCAATGAATAAATTATTTGGATCAAGATGAGCAATATCTTCTGGTGTTAATTGTTTGGGAATATGGTTATCACTATTAGTTGATTGATCTTGTGGTTGTTGATTATCGTTAGACATAATTATTGGATTAAAATTATTTATATTTGAATATTTATAAATTAAATATAACGAAATAAATAATAATAAATTAAATAAAAATGGATTCATAAATCAATTTATAATAAAATTATAAAAAGGGGATAGCAATAGTGAAAGTAAAAAGTAAAAAGTAAAATTTAATTTGGTGGCAATTTCAGATTTTTTAGTACTTTTATTTTTTATTTTTTGTGATCATTTTGTTATAACAATCTGTTGGGTTGGGTTGCACATGGTTCTTCTAAAATAAGAAATAATTATTAAATAAAGGATTTATTGATCATTTGCAACTTTTTTTTTGGATTTTTAATCTCTGTTAAGCATATATTCACGATTTTTATAAACAGTTTTAGTTTCATGTTCTTCACCATTTTCATGTTGAATTACATTAATTAGTTTCCATTTTACTAATTTTAATTTCTTAAAATTTACAGGAAAATAAAAATATTGATTACAAAATGGTTTAACAACATGCCTAATAATAACTTTATAAGAAACAAATTTAAGCTTATCAGGATTTTGTTGAATTTCATAAACTTTTTCAGTTAATTCGTCCAAGCATGCAGTGGTATCTTCTGTACCAAATTGAAAATAAATATAAATTCTAATAGGTTTTGTATCTGGTAATTCATCTAATAATTTAAAAAATTTATCCAGTCTTTCTTCTATAGGAACTTTTTCAATATCTTTAGGATTATGATAATAAATTTGAGTAAATTTTTTATAAAAATGTCTTTTTGATATGGGTATCGAATTATCAGATTTATTAACATAATCTGAATTATTATAAAGTAAATATTTTTCATATTGATATTTAGGCTTTTCCTTTCTGCGAGGAGGTGGCATCTTTTTAAGTTTGTCTCTGATTTTGATTTTGATTTTATTATTAAATTTTTTAATTTGTAAAAGTTCTGAGGAAGTATAGCCTTCTATTTATACAATTTGACCAATTGCATAACAAAAATTCAGTTAGTAATATAGTTTACATATTTTGAATTTTTGTTATGCAATTAATAGTTGCTATTGAAATCTTGTTGAATTTTTGCTATGCCAATGCACAGTAATTTGACAAATTGGCATAACAAAAATTCACTAGCAAATTGGAAATTATAATCTCATATTATGTTATCTTATATTCTATTATAGTTCCGTACTTTCTAAAGAAGTTGAGGGAAACAAGTCGTGATTTCTATACCTTGATCTTTGCTTAGGTGGTTATAACTACCTTATATATTATCACATGTACATAAGTATAATTACAATTATAAGTATAAGTATAAATTATAAGTATAAGTATAAATTATAATTATAATATTAACTATATAAATGATCTTGGCTGACCTTCCTATTCGGGAAAGCGCAATTCTAAATTTAAATTTACAATAAAAATTTCTACTATTGTAGTTTTCTTCTAAAACTAAATTATCAGGCTCTATAATTAATTCTACTATTATAATATTAATCAATTATTCAATATGATATCTAATTGAATTATTAAATATATATATATATATATATATTTATATATTTATATCATTATTCATAGCACCCCCACCGCACGACCCTCCTCATTTTCAATCATTCAAAAAAAAACTTTTTTTTTTATTTTGTTTTGAGTCAGCCCAGAGGTTCAGGGGATTTTATAAATATTATATTTATCTTTAAAAGTATTCTTTCTTATCATATCATATTCTATCAATTGTGTTTGGTCATTGCAATATAGAGATATCAAAGGGGATTACCTTCATTATCCTTTAGAATTATTGACGCCCACACATGGATTAATCCTATTAAAACAACTCATCAACCATAATCATCAATTAAAAGCACAAGGGAAGACTCATTTTTTTTCTTTTAAAAAGAAAAATTTTTACAATCACATTCATTTTATACTGTTAATTTCTTATCACTATCAACAAATACATATCTACATAGTCATATATATAGACATCATATATTAGCATAACTTTGTTTTAATGAATATACCTTTAAAGGCCAAGCCAAAGGTTTCAACCATCAATATATTAGATGACTCAAAATTTCATAATGATGATATTTCTTCTTATGAATTAAAGGATCAAACTCCAACTTTTGGCAATAAATTACTTAAAATAAGACAAAAGAATGATGATACTCAAGAACAATTACAGCAGCAAAAGTATCCTTCCACTAAAGAAATTACTAATTATAGATTATTAAGAAGATATTCAGAAACTGAAAAGAATAATTTTGATGAAACTACGGGTCATAGATTATATGATGATGGTAAAATCAGACCTCAAGTACCAAGAGGCGAATCTTATAGAAATGATTCTGGTGGTGATGGAAGTTCTGGTGGTAAAGGAGGGTTAGAAATAAGTCGATATAAAACTTTTACTTCATTACACACAAAAGATGATAATTCTTCAAATATTATTAATCGTTCAGGAGGAAGACAAAGTCCAAATAAAATTTATTCAAGGTCTCATGATGAATATATAGTAGACTCTGATTATGTGGTTGGATTAGAAGATGAATATATCCCAGGGTTGGATTTTTCGGATTTAATTTATAGATGGAATAAAAATGTTTCTGATCAAAATTTATTATCAGAAAATAATAATAACAATAATATCAATAATATCAACAACAACAACAACAACAACAATAATAATAATAATAATAATAATAATAATAATAATAATAATAATAATAATCGATATGGTGATGATGTTAATCATCATATTAGTGGTATAAAAAATGAAAATATATTGCATTCAAATCTTACAAGCCATTCAAATACTCCTCAAAGTAGAGAAGCATCATATTTAGATTTAAATCAATTACATGCAAAAGTTGCCCCTCAACCAATTCGTTCAAATCAAGTAAATTCTTCAAAATTTTCTTATACAAAATTACATGATTTTATGAATAAATCAAGAGCTGGTCAATCATCTCATAATGAATTAAATAAAATTGATGGTGTAATTAATGAAAGTACAATTACTTTAACTGATATTAATAATAATAACGATAATAATAACGATAATAATAATAATAATAATAATAATGCTGCTACGAAAGATGGTAATAAAAGTACTATTAATAAAGGTGATCATAATCATCATAATGATATAAATCATAAAACAAAAAGACAAAAATCAAATTTACAAACTGAAACTGGAGAAATTAATTATGAATGGATTCTAAATAGTTTACCCCAAAATTTTAATGATTTACCTTATTCTCAACGTAAAAAATTGGTTAGATCATTTTCAGAATCAGTAGATTATTCCCAATTTTCATTATTTGCTAAAAATTATTTGAATGATAAATTAGGCAGCTCAACTAGTTCAGGTAAGACTAATAAAAGTGGAATTAATTCGCATAACAATAGTTTTGTTAGACGGCCAAGAGTAGGAAGTATTGGTAGTACAGTTGCTGAACGGTTATTAGCCAGGACTTCCACCACCGATTTAAAACAATTTGATATTAAACCTAGGTATAATGTTGATGAAAAGGGTGCCTTTGTAATGGATCATGAATTAGGTAAAATTATTGGATTTGGAGCTTGGGGTACAATTCGAGAATGTGTTGATAATAAAGATGGTACTGTTAGAGCCATTAAAATTGTTAAATCAACTCGTGATTTAGATCCTTCACCTTCACCAAGAACTTTATCACCCAGTAGATCAGAACCAAGAATTAATAAAAATCCTTATCCAAAAGTTTTAGAAGTTTTTAAAAAGGAAATTTCTATTTGGAAACAGTTACATCATGAAAATATATTACCATTATTAAAACATTTAGAAACTGAACATGCAATTTTTTGTATAACCAATCGAATTTATGGTGGTACATTATTTGAATTAGTTTCTTCATGGGGATTATTTAATGGTGGAATTATGAATACTTCTGGTCCATTAGAATTTTCAATTGCAAGTCAAAAACAAAGATTACAAAGAGTTATTCATTGCACCGCCCAAATCGTTAAAGCATTATTATATATGCATGAAATGAAAGGTATAGTTCATGGAGATTTAAAATTAGAAAATGTATTAATTGAAGCTGAAGAAAAAGAAAATGAATTTAAAATGATTTTATGTGATTTTGGTATGTCAAGAGTTTATACTTCAAGATTAAGTAGAAAATCTTCAGCAAGATATTTATTAAATCCAATTTCTCCTTTATTAATTGATGAAGAAACTTTAATGATGAGAAGCAAATCTTCCAACACTGAAATTAGAAAACCATTTCAAGGTGGGGATTCAATTAGTACCAAGAAATTAGGTTTAAAAATTCAGGATGATTCAAAACTTGGTATATCACATTTTTTAAAACCTCATGGTCCATCATTACAATCAGTAGATTTAACTCCAACCCAATCAGGTTTATTTAATTCATATTTTGAAGTCAAATCAAGTAAAGGACCAAGTGAAGTTGATTCTGATTTACCTCATTCTCATATTGGTTCATTACCTTATGCATCACCAGAATTATTATCACCTTCACCTCCACCATTAGGGCCGCTGGCTGATGTTTGGGCATTAGGAGTTTTAATATATACAATGTGTGTTGGAAGGTTACCATTTCAACATCAATATGAGCCACGATTAAGAGCTATAATAACGGCTGGGAAATATAATAAAGAAGATCTTAAAAAGGCATGTTTATTAGAATGGATATTTAAAGAAAAAATTGATGAACAAGAACACAAGAATGCAGAAGATGATGCATTACCTGCAAGTTTAATGTTTCAATCACCTTCATTAATAGATCTTAACAGACAAGAAGAATTTATTCAATTACAAAAATTATGGATAGAATATAAGGATAAACGGGAATTTGAATGGTTATATGAAATTATAACTGGATGTTTAGAAAAGGATATTACAAAAAGATGGGATATGGAAATGATTTATGAATCATTTTGTCGTAATAGTGGAGAAATCGAAAGACTGCATAATTAATTAATTAACTATATATATATATATATATTTTAATAACGAAATGTACGAAAAATATTTTAACTACATAAAAAGTTAAATCAATTGTCTTCAACTTTGATAACAAGTTTTCCACTTACCTTTCCTGATTCCAATACTTTAACAGCTTTATCTAATTCATTAAATTTATAATAGCTGTCAATAAATAACTTTAATTTACCATCTTGAATTAAATCTTTACCCTTTGTAATCCAATCACCATCAATTAATCCCATTTTTAATTGATAATCATAATCTAATAAACCCAATTTACCAAGTATTAATCTCGTAATTGTTCGAAATAAACGAGGAAGTTTGGCAAACGTAGGATCAGAAATATCTCCTACAATAGTTGCATAATGTCCCTTACCACCTCGAACAAGAATATGATTGATTTGAGGAAACAAATCATCATTTCCAATACAATCATAAATCACATCGAATTCTCCACTATCTTTAACTGATTCTAATGTTGGATTGAGAATTGAACCTTTAGTATAATCGATAATTGAATCCGCACCTAATTCTTGAACTGTTGCACTAGATCTTGGGGAAGCAGTGACAACGATTTCCCTAGCTTCATTAAGTTTAACTACTTGAATAAGAAATCTACCAACAGATGTACCACCGCCAAGAATCAAAACTTTTTTATTCTTTAATTCCACTGTTTCAGTTAATTTATAGGCAGTACCATATACTGCGGGCCAAGCTGCCGCATCAGTTAAACTTATGTTATTTGGGATATTACCAATACATTTATCAGAAGCTAAAGCAACATCCACTAAGATATATTCACCTAAAGTACCGCTACCAAAGGGGTGACCATAAAGACCCTGCACTAAATCACCTTGCTTTAAACCAGATTTCTTTTCTGCTTCTTGACCAATTGAAACAATCGTACCACTATAATCTATACCCAATCCATGCTCACCAATAAAATAGCTAAGTGGCCAAAACGCAAAATGATAAAGTTTAATATCAACGGGATTTAAAGCAGCAGCGTGAATTTTAACTAATATTTTATCAGTTGCTACCCCAAATGTACCATTTGATTTCTTTTCTAATTTAATTGATAAATCTTTAATGGTAATTGGATCCGAACTATTTCTGTATGTGTAGCCTTTGAAGGTCAATGTGTCCGTAGTAAAAGTCATACTTTATCAATGATTCAATTTGATTCAATTGTTTTAATAATTAAAGAATTATTAATAATTGGGAGTGGCAACATAACGTTGCAGAACTAAAATTGAGGGGATTTCCTAATTTGGATAACTCGGGGTTGCTTTTACATAAATTTGTAAATAGAGAATTACTGAGCTAATGCAATATTGGTGAATAATACCCCTTGAATATTCTGAGTTATTAATTTAGTTACAGTGCACCTTTATTGAATAAATATTTTCAAGGCAAAACAAATTATACAAATATAAAAGTAACAAGAAGAAAGCAAAGGTAAAAATTAATCATCTTCAACTTTAACAACAACCTTACCCCTAGCCTTTTCGGATTCTAATAATTTAATAGCTTTGTCTAATTCATCAAAATTATAGTAGCTATCAATAAAAATCTTTAATTTGCCTTCTTGAATTAAATCTCTACCTTTTGTAAGCCAGTCACCGCTAGATTTACCAACTGACAATTGATATTTATAACCTAATAAATTGTATTTAGCAAAGACAGATCTCTTAATCATTGATATGAGAGGTGGAATTTTCGAAAATGAAAGTTCGTCTAAAGCAACATCACCAACAATAGTTTCATAATGACCCTTACCGCCTGATATAAGAATGTGATCAATGCTAGAAAATAATTCATCATTACCAATACAATCATAAATCACATCAAATTCTCCGCTATCTTTAACCGATTCTAATGTTGGATTAAGAATCGAACCTTTAGTGTAATCAATAATTGAAGTAGCACCTAAATCTTCAAGTGTGGCGTTAGTTCTTGGAGAACATGTGACAACTATTTCTTTAGATTCATTAAGTTTAAGAACTTGAATAAGAAATCTCCCAACAGATGTACCACCACCAAGAATCAAAACTTTTTTATCCTTTAATTCAAGTGATTCAGTTAGTCTATGGGTAGTACCGTATACTAAGGGCCAGGATGCAGCATCAGTTAAACTTAAATTACTTGGGATTTTGGCAACATCATCAATATCTGCATCTAATATAATATATTCGTTTAAAGAACCTGTACCAAAGGCATGTGCATAAAGTCCTTGGACTAAATCACCTTGCTTTAAACCAGATTTCTTTTCTGCTTCTTTACTAATTGAAACTATAGTACCACTATAATCCTTAGCAAACCCTTGGTCCCCAATAATATAGTTAAGTGGCCAAAAAGAATAATGGTAAAGTTTACTATCAACTGGATTTAAAGCAGTAGCATGTACTTTAACTAATATTTTATTAGTTGGTGCACCAAATGTCCCATCAGGCTGCTTTTCCAATTTAATTGATACATCCTTAATTGTAACTGGATCAGTGTTGGTTTGGTATCTATAACCTTTGAAGGTTAATGTTTCACTAGTGAAAGGCATGATTTAATTCAAATTGATTCACAATTAACTTTTATAAGTTGTAATTCACAATTAGAAAAGTGCCACCACATTTATTTAATAGAAAAAAAATTAAAGGCAAATTGGGGGGATTTCCTAATTAGGATGAGCTAAAATTTCGGACTTTTTTATTGATCTGAAGTCTTATTCGTCCAAATGATCCGTTGATCCGTGCTCAAGCCTGACAGGTAATGGATATTTTAAGAAGATATAAATAAATGTACTCTATAGCTTTCGCTTTACTAATCCTTCAATCAATATAAAATCCAATTACAACCTATACAAATAAAGAAATAAAAACCTAGTAATAAAGATAAAAATTAATCATCTTCAACTGTAACGACAAGTTTTCCGCTTACCTTTCCAGAGTTTAATACTTCAATAGCTTTATCTAATTCACTGAATTTATAGTAGCTATCAATAAAAATCTTCAATTTGCCATCTTGAATTAAATCTTTACCCTTTTCAATCCAAGCATCATCAACCAATCCTACTTTTAGTTCATAATGATACCCTAATAATTTGAACTTATCAAGAATTGATCTCTTAATTGTTGCCAACACCTTGAAAATTGCTGAAAATGAAGCATCGGCATCACCTACAATAGTTGCATAGTACCCTTTACCACCTGGAATAAGAATATTCTTGATTTGTGGAAATAATTCATCATTACCAATACAATCATAAATCACATCAAATTCTCCGCTATCTTTAACCGATTCTAATGTTGGATTAAGAATCGAACCTTTAGTGTAATCAATAATTGAAGTAGCGCCTAATTCTTCAAGTATAGCATTAGTTCTTGGAGAACATGTAACAACTATTTCTTTAGATTCATTAAGTTTAAGAACTTGAATGAGATATCTACCAACAGATGTACCACCTCCAAGAATCAAAACTTTTTTATTCTTTAACTCGACTGTGTTAGTCAATTTGAAAGCAGTACCATATACTGATGGCCAAGTTGAAGCCTCACTTAAACTTAAATTTGTTGGGATTTTGGTAACATCTTTATCAGCATCCGCATCTAATAAAATATATTCACTTAAAGAACCTTTGCCAAAGGGGTGAAAGTAAAGACCTTGAACTAAATCGCCTTCTTTTAAACCAGTTTTTGATTCTGCATCTTTACCAATTGAAGCAATCTTACCACTATAATCTATACCTAACCCATGATCACCAACAATATAGTTAAGTGGCCAAAACGAATATTGGTAAACTTTACTATCAAGAGGATTTAAAGCTACAGCGTGTACTTTAACTAATATTTTATTGGTTGCAGCTCCAAATGTACCATCAGGTTGTTTTTCTAATTTAATTGATAAATCTTTAATTGCAATTGGATCGGAATTGGTTTTATATGAATAACCTTTAAAGGTTAAGGTTTCATTAGTGGAAGTCATAGTTGAATATTTAACGACCAAACTGATTTAATTACTTCCATTAAATTTTTTTTAAAATAAAGGGGCAACTTTTTAATGTGGAGTTCACATTGAGGGGACTTCCCAATTGGGATATTGTTGTATCTACCCTTCAAATATTACCAGTAATTTTAGACCACCATGCCGCAATTTAATAGATCATGCAGAGATTCTTCTCCTAATACTTTAATTAATTTCAAATTCAATTGAAAACCTATACAAATAAACATATAAAAAGCTAAACAAGAGTTAATCATCTTCAACCGTGACAACAAGTTTTCCACTCACCTTTCCTGATCTTAATACTTCAAGAGCTTTATCTAACTCATTAAATTTATAATGGCTATCAATAAAAATCTTTAATGTACCATCTTCAATTAATTCCTTACCTTTTTCAATCCAAGGACCATCAACTATTCCAGAACTGAATTCATAATGATACCCTAATAAATTGAGCTTATCAAGGATTGATCTCGCAACGCTTGTCAATACCTTGAAAATTGTTGATAATGAAGGATCAGCATCACCTACAATAGTTACATAATGTCCCTTACCACCTGGAATAAGAATATTGTTGATTTGTGGAAATAATTCATCATTACCAATACAGTCGTAGATTATATCGAATTCTCCACTATCTTTAACTGATTCTAATGTTGGATTAAGAATTGACCCTTTAGTATAATCGATAATTGAATCCGCACCTAATTCTTGAACTATCGCACTAGATCTTGGAGAGGCGCTTGCAACTATCTCTTTCACTTCTTTAAGTTTAAGAACTTGAATAAGAAATCTCCCAACAGATGTACCACCTCCAAGAATCAAAACTTTTTTATTCTTCAACTCGACGGCTGTGTTGGTTAATTTGAAAGCAGTACCATATACTGCGGGCCAAGCTGCAGTATCAGTTAAACTTAAATTCGATGGGATTTTACCAATATCGCTTTCACCAGCTAAGGCGGGATCTACTAAAATGTATTCGCTTAAGGCTCCTTTACCAAAGGGGTGAAAATAAGCACCTTGAACTAAATCGCCTTCTTTTAAACCAGTTTTTGATTCTGCATCTTTACCAATTGAAGCAATCTTACCACTATAATCTATGCCTAACCCATGATCACCAAGAAGATATTTGAGTGGCCAAAACGATAAATCATAAACCTTGTTATCCACCGGATTTAAAGCTACAGCGTGTACTTTAACTAATATTTTATTGGTTGCAGCTCCAAATGTACCATCAGGTTGTTTTTCTAATTTAATTGATAAATCTTTAATTGCAATTGGATCGGAATTGGTTTGATATGAATAACCTTTAAAGGTTAAGGTTTCGTTAGTGAAAGTCATGGTTGAATTTTAACGATCAAATTGATTTACATTAAATTTTTTTAGAAATAGGGGCAACTTTTTATTGTGGAGTTCACATTGAGGGGATTTCCTATTTGGGCATATTGCCGAGTGTAATTAATTTCGGAGTTTTGAAGGAAACTAGCATGTAATTTAAAATTAATCAAAGCAAACCATAAATAATTATTAAATTGATAATAATAAATCTCGGAAATATGCTGTGTAAGTATTGAATTACTGAAGTAATAAACTACTGATTGATACTGTATAAAATTTTATTGATTGAAAAGAAAAAAGAAAAATACAAATAAATAATACTAGTAATAAATAATTAACAATAATGCAAGAAGGAACAACAGGACAATTATTAATCATCATCTTCAACATTAATAACAACTTTTCCATTGGCAGCTCTAGTTTCCAAAACTTCAATAGCCTTATCTAATTCATTAAATTTAAAATAACTATCAACAAACACTCCAATTTTACCTTCTTCAATTAATTGTTTACCTTCATGAATCCAATCAGTATGTGTATCTAATAATCGAACTTGATAATTAAATCCCAATAAATTGATCTTATTATATATTGCTCTTGTAACTGCTGAAGCTACAAGTTTTAAATTACCTAATGTTGGATTCAACCATCCGATATCTCCAACAATTGTTTGATAATATCCCTTGGGGGTAATAATATTAGTAATTTCGGGAAATAAATCATTATTTCCTATACAATCAAATATAAAATCAAATGATCCATTGATTTTAACTGATTCTAAAGTTTGATTAAGAATTGAACCTTTAGTATAATCAATGGTAGAGTTGGCACCTAATTCCTTAACTAATAATTCTGATCTTGGAGAACATGAAACAACTATATCTTTAACATTATGTTTTAATTTAAGAAGTTGAATTAGATATCTACCAACTGATGTTGCACCACCAATAATTAAAACTCGTTTTTGATTAAAATCATGACCTTCAATTAATCTATGAGCAGTACCATAAACCAATGGCCAAGCTGATGCTTCTGCTAATTTCAAATTATTTGGAATATTAGTAATTTGACTATCAGGTCTAATTGATGAATCAACTACAATATATTGACTTAATGTTCCTCGATTAGAACCTAAACGAGGATAATAACCTTGTACTAAATCACCTTGTTTTAAACCAGTTTTCAATTGAGCTTCTTTACCAATAGAAATAATTCTACCACTATAATCTCTAGCAAAACCTTGAGAACCAAGAATACATTTAATGGGCCAATAAGAAAGATTATAAATTTTAATATCGACAGGATTTAAAGCAGCAGAATGAATTTTAACTAAAATTTTAGAACCTGTAACTCCAAATGTACCATCTTGAAGTTTTTGTAATTTAATAGTCAAATCTTTAATTGAAATTGGATCACTATGATAAGAATAAGTATAAGCTTTATAAGTTAAAGTATCTGAAGTGAAAGCCATGGTTCAAATGGTGATTATTATTATTCGTTTGATGATGTTTTGTATACGGTGGCAAAAGAAAAATAACATTTAAACTCAATTTATAAAATATATAAGTAAGATTTTATACTAACCATTTTTGAAAAATTGATAAATTTTAATTTATCATATGAAATTAATATTTTTTTTCTTATTTTTTATTTTTATTTTTGGGGTAAAATAAAAAAAAAACTTAAAATCATTATTAAGGATTTTAATAACTTAATAAATTCTAGTAATTACAATAAAACATACTATTAAACATCATTAGTCAATTGACTAAATAATTGAATATAGTTAGAATATCACTGATATGGCTTATAATTATATGTATTGATATACTTAACCTTCGCAGTTAAGGTCAGTATTGAATTACCAGCAAATATTTGATTTTGTTGATTGTGTGGATGGACTAACCAATGGACTTAATTATACATTTATTAATAATGTACAACCTTCGGTTGATAGATTGTCGAATTAAGAAATCGGCTTGTCAATATTAACTGAATGTATTAGATTTCCATTACATTATGGTAGCGTTATTTTGACTACTAATGATGAGTATGATGAACAATTATTGAATAGCAGAAGGTTGACGTCTGATGGTTTGCTAGACAATGAAATTAGAGGGTGGAGCATATATATTTCTCAGAGGAATAGTCGTGTTATTCGGTGGGATATAATTTTGATAATTTTGAAATATGCGTGAGTAAAAAGAAGAAAAAACAACTACTCAGTTATATCCAGTTTAAATAAGAAGACTTGGTGTTTTTCAAGTTATTAGACCAATCAACCACTTATGTGTAGTAGTAGATACTATGAACATTCAGCCATACACAAAACTATTACCTTTGTTGAAAGAAAGAATTTATTAAGTATTATTATTTCAATGTAAATCATATTTTTTTTTTTGTAGTGGGGGAATATCCAAACATCTGAGTCTGATTCATGGATCTTTGGTTATGAAACATAAACAAATAAAATTTATAAATAAATATTTATAAATAGTAAAATCATATATTTTATTCATTTGGAAAATTAACTATTCAATATATTCATATATTCATATCAAATGTCATTACCTGAAGGTTATACATTTAGAAAATTACAATTAACTGATCATTTATCATATGTTGAAAATTTAAAAGTTTTAACTACGGTGGGATCAATTCCATTAGATAATTTTATAAAATTATTTAATTATTGGAATTCATTACCTGATTTATACCATCCATATGTAATAATAAATCCTCAAGGTATAGTTGTCGCCACTGGAATGTTATTGGTCGAACACAAGTTGATACATGAATGTGGATTGGTAGGTCATATAGAAGATATATCCGTATCAACGAAAGAACAAGGTAAAAAATTAGGTAATTATATGATTTCTTCATTAACTTCAATAGCTAAAAATTATAAATGTTATAAAGTTATATTGGATTGTTCACCTGAAAATGTGGGATTTTATGAAAAATGTGGTTATAAGAATTGTGGAATTGAAATGTCTACAAGATTTTAACCTCAATTAAATTTCATTTGCATTAATATAATATAATATATTAATCTAATATATATTCATATTCATATTCATAAATTATAACTTTTTTAAACTTCTAAAAGAAGTTATAGTATACAAAAAATTAGATTTATTTATTCATTAATTAATTTATTATTTATTTATTTATTTATTTATTTTATATATAATATACATCATCATATTCATCTTCTTCATCAACATCTTCTTCTTTATACTATTCCCTAGTATCATATTTTTTCTAGAGCCTATAAAAATAAATTATGGTTAGTAATGTTAAATTATTGATTATTATCAATGATTAAAAAAATTGTTATACATACTTCTAATGATACTATTGAATTACCTCTTATCATCTATAAAAAGAAATTGTTAGTAAAGTGTTGGCTAATATTATTAATAAATATGATTCTTACATACCACTGTACCCATGTTTATTTTTTCACCATTAGTTGTCTCTTCTAATGCATCAACTACTGTGATATTTAAGAACATATCAAACCCACTTAATGTACCAATGACTTTTCTAGTACCGTTTAATTGAATGGATAATTTCTTATTTAAATAATTCTTTAATTCAGGGGTTGATACCATGATTGATATGTTCTATTATGATATGATATGTTATATTGATCTTAATTGATATTAAATTAATTATATGGAAAATTTTTGTATGTCTTTTTTTTTCTCTCTCTCATTTCTTTTTTTGTTTGGATTTTAACAACCCCGTAAACACAATTAATATCAATAACATATCAATATCAATAACATATCAATATCAATAACATATCAATCATGAGTAATATACCAGATATAACGTCCTTGTCAGACCTAATAACTACATCTCCCAATGTGCCATCATCACATTTACAAAATAATAATAATAGTGATAATAATAATATTAATAATAATGATAATATTAATAATAATGATAGTGATAACGAAATTGATCAACAAGCTGTATTAGATTTAGCTAATCTGATAATTATAAATAATAATAGAAATAATGAGAATATTCAAAATAATAAAGAAGATGGTGATCATAACCCAAATAGTTCTAATGATAATGATAATAATAATGATAATAATGTTGATTTAAATCTCCTTAATCAAGATCAAGTTGAACAATTATTAAAAAAACAACAAGAAAAATTAACTCTAATCAATAAAAGAGATGAATTAATACGACAAAGAAGTGAATTAAATGCCAATGTTGAAACTTTAACCATTAAAGTACATCAACTTAAAAAAGTAAAAAGTAAAAGCAGAACAAAACGGAAATTACGTGATTATTTAAATGAAAATACTCAAGAATTTAATATTGATGTATTTGGTACCAATAATGATAATGATTATATTTTAGAAAATTTACATGTTTTACCGTCTAATAATTGGGATGAACGATTTAAATTAATTAGTAAATTTATGCCATATTTAGAAATTGATAATATTTTAACAGAACACAATTTTGATGAAAATAATAATTTAATTAAAACTATTCAATTTATAATTTTATCACCATTATTATTTAAAATTCAAATTAAATTATTAATTAATTCAATTGATGAAACTATACAAGATATTAATATAAATAAATTTTCAATTACAACTTTATCATTAATATCATCATCATTTAATTCAGTTTTAATTAAAAATTATATCCCTAATAAAAAAATTAATTTAATTATATTTGGATTAAATACTTTATCAGTCTTATTACATAAAAGAATTAATAAATTTTATAAAATTATTCGAAAATTTTCCAATTTTATAAAAAATCAAAAATTTAATCCCTTAATTAAACCAGAAGAATTAAAGGATAATATTAAAATCTTTTCAATTTTAAAACTGGTAAATAATTTAGAATTTATAATTAATGAATCAAAAACTATTAAATTACATTGGGATATTAAATTAATTAATTCAATTACAGGTGATTGTAATTCAAATTTTTCATTATATATTACCTCCAATAATAATAAAATTCAAAATATTCAAAATAAATCTTTATTATTTATAAATTTAATACAACAAGTAGGATTTTTATCAGCATTTGATACTATAATTGATCAAACTTGTTCAATTCCACCACAACCAACACCACCAACACCACCACCACCATTTATTCCTTAATTTTAATTTCTCGAGTTTTTAAATCAAATGATATTTTATTATTATCACGATTACTATTAATTGGCTTAAAATTTTTATTTTTTAAATTTTCATTAAATCGTTTAAGAATCCATTCATCACAAAATGTAATTAATTGAAGTATAAATATATTCTTTTCTTGTATATGTGTGAAATCATGTTGTGGTAAATAAGTAAATATATCTTCAAATTCATTTGGTAAATTGATTTTTTCAGAAGTAGATTCTTCTTTTTCTTTCTCTTTTTCTTTATCTTTATCCTTATCTTTTTCCTTTTCCTTATCTTTACCATCCTTTATGGTTTCAATTTCTTCATTAACCAGATTTAATCTATTAACTAATAATGATTTTCCAAATTGTCGATAAATATAATTTTCTAATCCATTAACTAAATCATATCTAATATCTTCCCATTCCATACCTAATAATTTATTACCAATAGATCTTTTATATTTAAAATATCGAAATATCCAACTTCCTAATATAGTAGTCTTTTTATTAAATGAAGCAGTACTAGCCTTTGATGAAGTTCGAACATTTCTAATAATTGGTTGTGATTCATTAACAACATTTTGAAGTACATTAATTGAATCACTATCAATTGGTTTTAATGGTGCTAAGCTTGCTGAGGTATATGATCTTGTTAATTTTGCAAGATTTTCAATTGGAAATTCAATTGTATTAACATTAAATTTAACTCGATTATTAAAAAAATCATTGGCAGATGTAGTTTCTCCATCTTCAATTGGTTCCTTCTTATGATTTCCATTCTTATCAACCGTAAATGTAATAACATTTTTATTTAATGGTGATGGAATTGCCGTGGTTGGAATTCTTTTAACTCGTTTTTTTCTTGGTAATGGTAATGATGGTGGTGGTGGGATATCGTCTGTCTTTTTTTCTAAATTATTATTATTATCCGATTCATTTTCTGAATCATAATCTTCATTTTCTTCACGTTTAAGTTTTCTTCTTGGATTACTTTCATCTTTTAAATATCTACTTCTAGTATTAAACATGGTTTCAGAATATTCAATTTCATAATCAGTATCAATATCAAATCTATTAAGATCTTCATCAGGTATATATTCTAAATCAGGAATTTTTGAACTTCCAAATGGATTTTTAGCTATTTCTGCTTCAGTAAAATTGGTTTCTAAATATGTATAAAGTAACCAAAGAAATCTTTTAGCTCTATTCTTAGGATGAATTTTGGGATTTAAAAAAAATTCCATAAATAAATTAGCCGTCAAATCTTCATGATGATAAGGAATTCCTGTAGCTCTATTACTTAATAAAAATATTAATTGAAAAATATTTGTACTTGGTTTTTCCGATGATGAATCTTCTAATATTTCATCTAATGTACGTGGTTTATTATCGTCTTCGCATACAGCTTTTAAGATAGATTTTAATCTTGGAGTATCTTGCAATTGAATTGATCCTCCACCCAGTGGATCAGCTTGTAATGAAGGTATTGAATGATAAGTTCTTAAAGTCGATCTCATTTCGGGTACAAAGTTTATAGTTGTATTCATTCTTCCAGCATTAACTAATAAACATACTTTAGCAACTGACATACTCCATCTTTTATCTCTAATAAGTCTTTCTTTTAATATTTTGGAACATTTACTTGATTCTGCTAAAGTTCGAATATAAAGATCAGAAAATGGAACTCGAACATTATTATTGGCATTATCTAAATCAGAAAATGGAAATGTATTAGTAAAACATTCAGTTTCATCTTCAAATAATGCTTGTAAAAAATCATATTGAATATCTTTACGCCAAAAGGGCTCACCATCAGCTTTCTTAAGATGGCGACACTTGGGGATAGTGCTGTTGGTATATTTTCTTTTTCTTTTCCTATTTGATGATTTAGAGATATTATTATTATCTTGGATTACATTAGACGAATTATTAGGATCAGTATCATATCCTTCATCTTCTTCTTCTTCATCTTCCTCCTCTTCTTCCTCTTCTTCTTCTTGTTCGTTGTCATCATTAATTAAATTTGAAATTGAAGTTGGTTTTACCGGAGGTGAAGTTACTAAATTCGAGATTGAAAGTGCATTGCCCTTTGATTTTATAATAGTTGATTTATTATCTTGCTGGTTGGTTGACGTGGAATTGTTAATGTGCGTTGGCGTCTTTGGTATTACTCCAGGACCTTGGTTCGGTCTAGATGGCAAATAGGTATCATGAATTGGATCGTAATTCATTGTCTTGATTGATATAAAATTCTTTAAAATATAACAATAAACAGATTAAATTACTTTTAGTTTCCTCGTTGATTTTCAATTTTCGATTTTCGATTTTGGTTTTTTTAACTTTTTTTTCTTTTCTGATTTGAGAGTCCGTCTACAAAAATATTTAATCATTTAATTGGGAATCGCTATATTTAACTATGTATATAAAACTACGTACATAATGACAAGGATCAGCTCAACTGCAACTCAACATAAATCTTTTCATGTTCAAGCGTTGGTTGCTAATTTGTATATATATTTATTAGCCGTTCCATACCATAAGATTCTCCACAACATTACCCTGTATTATTACTCTACCATCACTTGCAATACTGATTAAGGAATCCTTCCCAGGTTCGGGAATATGGGGCTCAAATGGTAATGTCCATATTGTTGAATCCAGCGGAATATGGATTCCATTAAGTTTGGTGATTCGTAGCACGACATTAATATTCCTTCCAATATGACCTACACCTGATTCACCTGTATCTTTTTCTTCAGTACCGATATCTTCATCACTATAATCATCAACTCTTACTGACTGAATATACTTCTGAAGTATTAATTGTCTTCTTGAATCAACCTTACCATGCACTAATTTCTCAACAATAACACGTAATGAATTCAATTGAGGTACCCATAAATCTCCTTCTGTTACTACTAAATCATCAATTCTGTTAGAATGTTTATAAAATAATTGTGAAACTTCAACTTGGTTGATACCTTTTATGTCACCCATAAATAATTCGTATTTTTCTGTATTTGATGATACTGGACATTGTAAAAAAAGCTGATCCTTAGCTTTTTCAATCTTAAACATGGTGAATTTTTCATAAAATGGCTTTGTTAATTCAATATAACTTCCATTCAACTCACTCTTAGATAAGTAAGATGGCCTTACTAAAGTATCTTGATATTTATAATCAGCATCAAAAAGTTTATTCCATTCATAATAGCCAGACTTTAGAAATGATCTAGAATTAGAAGCGAATGGATTGGTTTCACACTGTACAAACCTGTCTAAATAAGGGTCTTTCTTATATACATAGTGAGATTCTGGAGGTTTGATACTCGGAGCTATTGGTAATGATATGTTTCTGTAGTATTCTTTATCTTGTGCCTCGAATAGATTCTCTCTTCTTGAATCATAATTATGAATTAAGGATAAAAATTTTTGATAAATTGGTTGTTTAAAAGGTATTATTTCCCTACTGTCTTCTTCTGAAAATTTTACTTTATGAGTTGGATGAATACTTTTACTTAACCATAATGGATGAGCTTCAGTGGAAAATACCCAATTCTTATTTCCCATTAAATAATTGTTATGCAAGAATATATCATTCTTAGTGTCAAACAATAAATATAAATATTTCAACGTTTCACTCATAACAAATGTCTCCATTCGATTTTGTACTTCACCATTTCTTACATCTTGTAAACCACTAAACCCACATTTTCTCTTAAACTTGTCCTTCAATAAATTAAGAACCCTTTCACCAATTTGAAGATACATTGGGTCTTCAGTAGCTCTATATAAGTAATATGTTGACTCAATGAATTCTGGTCTTAATGGATACCATTCCAACGCAATAATATCTCTAGATCTATCCCCTGTATTAACTTTGTTGAAATGGCCGTAAACCCATCTTTCTGGAATCAGTTCGAAGTAATCCCAAATCTTTAAATAAACTATATGAGTCTTTATTGCATCTGCTACCTGCCCGGCTAATACCTGTAAACCTGGCCAGAATGCACCTAACAGATCAATCCAATCACTATAAATAACACCATCATGAATTCCTACATTTGGAAATATCATACTTCCATCATCAGGTCCACCACCCTGAGCCAGATGTGTTAACAATGCCTTATACGAAGTTTTGAATACTGACCATAAGAAATCATCATCAAATATAATAGCTGCCTTTACTGCATACTCATAAAACGAGTCTATCGAAGCGCCAACACCACTCACGGCATCTTTCCATTGGTTTTCCAATGGATCAATAGTCATAGGTAACAAATGCAATTTCAGCTTAGATGACCATAACTTCCAGAATGTAATTTGCGTAAAATGCTCAAATTGAGGATCGCCTGTTAATCTGGATAACAAAGTAAATTCTAGTAAAGGTGTTGTGGCTCCCGAAGTACATGCATCTTTCTGAAGATGAGCAGGGACTTTCAATACTCCCTTTGCAAGATTTATTCTTGGTACTGGAACTCTTGATGAAGTTTTATAAGCTGGAATTAACCTCAAACCCAAATCATACGCCAATTCTAGTAGGAAGCCATCATATTTATCAGAAATTTGTTGTAATCTAAGATATTTTTCAGGAATATTCTTCTTATTAGTAATATCTGTTAACAACAAATGTGCGGATAATAATCCGCCTAATGACCTAATTGTTAATTCAAATACTTGAACTATTGTATCTTGATTAAACAAATCTTGATTTTTCTTTAAATAGTCTAACATTTGTTCTAATTCTTCCCATTGTTCAAGTATTATTAATGTGTCTAGGTTATCTAGTACCGTCAGTGAAACATTGCCTAATGCATCATTTCTAACAGTATTCTCTATATTTTTATAATCAGGTCCATAAGGATCACATGTAATTGGCCTTACTTCATCAGCTGGAAAGCCATAATCTATATATGAATTCCAGGCATGCAGAAACAACTTTTTAGTTTCAGCTTGAAGATGATTTATATGATCTGGTGTAAATGATGATTCATAGTTTAAACATAGCACTTGGGTAGTAAATAACAATATTATAGGTACAACAATGTACTTAAGTAACATCTAATGTTGCTGTATGTACAGTAGGTGATTTGATTATAAGTTATACCTCATATTACATGGCTCATTTTTTTATCGTTTTCATTTATTTTACACACTATCGCAAAAAATGTCAAAATATGCAAAATTGAACTGTAATAAATAAAATTATATTCTAAGTTTTTATATAAATATATATATATATTTTACTTCCCAAAGATTCTATTAACTTGTGTAACAACTTTTGTAGTTCCGAAAGCTAGCGTTATTGTAATTAAAAATATGTTAAGAATAATTATTAATAATCCACTTAACATAAATCTTGGAGCAAAAATCTTCCAAACCATTAAATGTCTTCTGAAATGAGCTGCAAATATTAAACTTGATAAGCCTGTGAATACTACATATGTTAATAATGATGTAATATTGGTTATAATTTGTGATAAAACTGTAATTGGTTTATTGGAAGGAACGATCTTCCACAATGTTATTAAAGGAACAGACAAACATATAATGAAAAATGAACCAAAAGTGTTTAGTAGAATATTTATGTGTGTGAATGGGAAAAATATGGTTTCGGTTGTCATGAATCCAAGTTCCCATTGAATAGACGGAATAGTGGCTTGATGACCAGTACTAAAGAAATGTTGATAAGCTAGTAATCCAAAAATAATGGGAGCAACAAGATTTCTCCGTATATCCAAAATATCAAATAATTCTAAAAGTGACAAGATTTGAATTAATAACATACTCAATGAGATGGCACCTAATGGTTTTGTAACTAGCATGATTGCTACAGAAAAGTTGAGGACTAGTAAAAAATAGCTAGATCCATAAACATTGTTATAGCCTAATATGTTAGCTGATTTCTTTCCTTCAGTATCATCAGTTGCATTCACGGTTTCAGTCTGAAATTCTAATTTAACACATAATGGTCCCTTCGACCAACTGAAATTAGCCATAATCAATGAAATTGTGAGCACAATTCTTGCTATAGCTAATTTTAATGATTTTAATAAGGATGAGCTAAGAATTAAATTGGTGGAATTAAAATAATCTGAATTTTGAAGATATTCAATGGTCCAGTATACAGCATTCATAAACATTAAAAACCTGAGTCCAGTACCAATCCATAATGGCGCCGCAGAATGATAAGAATTTGATAATTTGTAGAATGATATTATAGTAGCAGGTAATAAATATGAACTACCATGTAATAATACTACTGACCACCATGTAGTCTTGAAAGTTGATTCACAGTATGGACGTTGTTCTTCACGACAAAGATTGATCAGTGATGCTAATCGAGACAATACGGTAAACGTGATAGCATGCATTAATCCAAGGATTCTTTGAGGTTTTGATATTCTTGTATTAATGGATGTGCTGTAAATACAACAGACTCCAAACGTTATTAAAAAGAACAGAATCATCTTATCTTCCCATACCACAAATGAATTTGATGCAAATATTAAACTATGACAGATAACAAAGAATAATCCAATAAATGACCAACTATTAAAGTTGTAAATAAAAAAGTCTATTGTTTGATAATATAGCCAATTGACGCTGAATCTATCCATTATTGGAGCCCAAAAACCTATGATAATTCCAACAGCGGCCCCGATAGAGAGGCACTTATTCAAATTAAAATCAGCTGGCTTCAAGACAATATAAATGGATAAACTTATGACTAACCCTAGCAAACACATAGCAATGACTGATCCTATAAATTCAAATGACATAGTCAGAACTCGTACTGAAGGTATCGATCTTGCATAAGTTAATAGAAAAGTTAATGACATGAAAAGTATAATTATACCTATTGCTATTAATTTTAAATCAAAAGTAGCCCATAAACTTTTACATTCTTCTAATGATTTATGCTGATAGTTCTTAGCTTCATTAACTAAATCTTGATAATAATGCTTATCATGTCCATGTTTAGTATACTTTGAAATAAAATCGAAATATTCTTGATTTAAATATGGAATTAAATTTGTCTTATTTCTAAACGTTTGTAATTGTTCAATTGTTTTGTAGGATGCTCGTACCAATTCTGCATCACTGGAAAAGACTTCATCAATTGGGAATCCAAGATTATTAAATGGAACAGGGAGACCCATTAATAAGGATATAGTCGGTACCAAATCTATTTGATTTACAGTTCTATAATTCTTACCCAATTCACTTATGTTATAGAACTTCGGATCTTTTTTATTGAACTTTTTATTTTTGGAATAAATGAATAAAGTACTCTCTAATTCATCTGGTGCATCACCTCCATGATTACCAGTTGAGTCCATTCCATGATCTCCTATAACTATTAACATGGTATTATCATCCAAGTTCGATATAACATCTTTAATCACCTCATTCATTTGATTCAACTTTTCTTGCATAGAATAATGAGATGGACCATATCTATGACCAGCATGGTCTACTCCCAAGAAATGACCAATCAATAGATCCCATTTATCTTTATTTGTCTTTTCCAACAATGGAAACAAATGCTTAATGACACCATTATCCACTGAATGAAGATCCCAAACGTTCAATGAGTCAAAAGGAAAGTTTAAATCAGGGTTGATATATTCATTGAATAAGGCTTTCCAAGTATCATCTCCCATAAAGGCAATACTTTTATCTTGTCTGTATAATTGTAATAACCAATTGTCTTCATCTATAGCATCACCATCAAAGTTTGACCCAGCATCTATAAAAGTTGGCAATGAACCAGTGGTTAAACCCTTCAATCTCTGCAAAGTGGTTGTTGGAGGATCAGCAAGAAATTTCAATAGAATTCCATTATTTTTTTGAGCTAATTCATATAGTATTGGAAAATTATTATGATAATATTCTTTGGAATCTTCAATTGGAATAACAAAGTCAAATCTTAAAGCGTCTATTACTAGTAAAATGGCTTTATCAAATTTTGGTGGAATGCAAGCATCATTAATACTACAATCTGCAATATCAGGAAGAACATTTCTAGTTAATAAAAATCCCAGTGAGAAAAAGGCAACACCAATGATTTGAACAATTGATAGAAAAATTAATACAATGACATAACCTGTGAAAGTGACTCTCAATTTCTGTTGTTTGACTTTTGTTCTAGCTTGTTGTTGGGATTGTTGTTGCTTCAATATTCGTTTGCCTTGAATAGCATTTATATCCTGATGATCAGCCTCCATGTGCATTCAGTGTTGATCGAAAGAAGAACAAATTCCGAAGAAATTCAGAACGAAAGATCAAATAGGTTTTAATGTCAAAATTGGAACTAATTAATTGACCATGAGTTGAATCCTAATATAAAAGTTTTTGACATCTCCTTTAATTATACCAGGCAGGTTTTGCGTTATAAATTATAAGAAAAAAAAATTAAAAAAAAAACAACGACGTGTTTGATCACGTGTATTAATTAAGAAGGTAAGAGTAAGCGTAGATATAGATAAGTATAACAAAAAAATGTGCTTTGGATATATTAGAGATAACCATTCACTTATTCTACTGAGTTATCATTTATTGTCGTATCTAAAAGTGCTGTAAGTCTTTTGAAACTCTTAGTTAAATTGGGTTTTGAAATAGCAGGTCACAACGAACAACTGAATTCGAAGCCTAAGATAAACCTAAAAAAGAAAAAGAACACGTGAAAAGTATACCTCTCTTGGTCAGCATTTGTTTAAAACTTTTTCATAATGCTTTAGGTAATCATGAAAATAATCTTCCAGACTTTACAGATTTTCTAATCTTTTAATTAATCTTATAAATAAAATGTGCGTGTGCATACCAAATATCACAAATAATTTCAAAAAAAAAATGATACAAACTGAGCTGGTTCGAGGTATAAACCACAACAAAACTTTTTACATAAAGCTCAGGGACGTATATTATTGTATAATATAGCTGTATAACTTCGGGTCGACGAATACTAGTCAGTGCTTGAAATTAATTTCTCGTTTCCAATATACTCAATTCCTTTTAGTTTTCATTGTTTTCAGATAAAATATCCTCGACCCAAATTGATCAACTTTCATAATGGCTCATCCTGGTAGACCAAGAGGTCGTATGAATAAGAAAACGCAGCAGGCTCAAGCTGCTGCCCAAGCTCAGGCAGCTGCTCAGGCGCAAGCCGCGGCTCAGGCTCGTTCGCAAGCAGCTCAACAAGCTCATTTACAAGCTCAAAATCGTATAAAAGAAGAACCTGGAGTTCATGCTCATGACGATGCTGACTTAATATCATATCGAGCTGATGCATTGTCTCGGTTTATAAGTAACCATGAATATATTGAGAATATAACTATGAAAATGATTCATACCTCAAAGATTATACCTCCAAGTTTATTTCCATCATTACAAGCAAGAAATCCACAAGAATTTAACAATTTATTACCAGAAGAAATTTATTATGGAGATCTTGAATACATGAAATTGAAGGAGAAGGCATTGCAACAAGAAATCCAAAGTTTGAAAGGCAATACGATAATAAATAAATATATTCCACTGAATGATGAGAAATATAATTTTCAAAAAGATCAAATAGAGAAATTATCAGATTTACAATCAAAACTTTATAATAAAGAATCAATCACAGATCTTGAGAGTGAACTCAATACTACATTGAATAATTATAAATCAAAATTCAATTTCACTTTTGAATCTAAAGATTCCCTTCAAAAGTATAGTGTACAAATTAAAGAACTACATGTGCAATCAGCTCCAGAAAATTATAATCCAAAACTGATATCTTCATTAATTAATGGTATACCAATGGCTTCCGATAATAATAATATAAATAATATAAATAATAATAATATTAATAATAATCCTGGTGGTTCCAATGATACCATTAACAACACTAATAATGATACTAGCATAAGTAATAATACAAACGCTTATTTAAATAATAATAATAATGATATAAGTCAAAACCAATCAATTGATACTTCAAATTTTAATTCGAATAATATATTTTTAAATAACTATGATGATTCTGCAAATTCATCTGATTTTGGAGGTAATGGTAAAAACTTTACAATCTCAGGTTTAGATTCTTCGGCTGGTTCTACTAATGGTGGAGTTGGAGTTAGTGGGCTTAGTCGAGATTCGAATAACAATGATATTAATATTGATGAAGATAATGATGAAGAAGACCATGAGAATCCTAATAATGGAAACCAACAAGAAGGTGAAGGTGAAGAAGAAGAAGATAGAATGGTAGATGATGATGTATTATTTAGAGAAACTAATTTAGATCCTAATCAACAAATAGTGGATGATGATGATATCGCTGATTTGATCAACTTTGATGATAATGATGAGAATAATGGGTTTGCTCAAGATTTATTATTCAATTAAGTATTAATTAATTAAATTTCATTTCGTTTATGTATGAGAATAAATTAACATTTTTATAGATTGTCTTAATATTATATTGAATTCTATGATTGTAGATAAAACGTGCAGCAAAATTTATAATTTATATCAGTAGTATAAAATAAAGTAAACTAAAAATAATGATAAAACTAAAATATGATTAAAAAAGAAATAAAACAAATGTCAAAAACTAAAGAAAGTTAATAATAATAATAATAATAGTAATAAAAAGAAAATGAATAAATAAATAATATAGAAATAAATAATAAAAGACCATGTTTATAAATCAAAGCGACCATTAACGAATTCATCATCGAGTTGATTTTCTTCATCTATATCCATTTCATCAGCTTCATCAATTCCTTCATCTTCAATTACATCTTCATCAGGAGGTAAATTAGGATTACCTGGTATAAATGAGCCGGGATTTTTGAAAGTATTATGTCTATAAGATCTACCAAAATGATCTTCAATAGTTGAAGCATCAACATATGTAAACCCTTTGAATTTTGCTTGAACCCCAGGTGATAATGGAGTTGAAGCTAATTCCATCTGTTTTTTTAATATTGAGGTTGATTCATTAGTAAATTCAGGATCAAAATTCGATGTATCAGTTTCAGATGTTAAATGAGGTTTAAAAGGTGGAGGAATACTTTTTGATTTTAATAAATTCCAATCAATATCAGCAAAGAATGAATGTGACTTCAATTCACGGGCATCATTTAATGCACCCAATCTATGTTTTGGATTTCTATTTAATAAACCTTTAACAAATGATCTACCTTCACCACTTAAAACTTCTTTTGGAAATCGAACTTTACCAAAGGCAATATTTTTATACATTTGTTGAGTATTATCAGCATAGAAAGGACTCCAGCCACAACACATTTCAAATATTAATACTCCCAATGACCAAAAATCAACCATTTTTGTATAACCTGTTTCATCTAATAATACTTCAGGGGCTAAATATTCAGTTGTTCCACAAAATGTATTAGTTGTACCATCATTATTAAGATTGGCTTTTGATAATCCAAAATCACAAAGAGCAATATGACCATTAGCATCTAATAAGATATTTTCTGGTTTTAAATCACGATAAACAATATCATTATCATGTAAATGTTCTAAAGCCAATACTAATTCAGCAATATAAAATTTAGCTCGATCTTCAGGAAATCTACCTTCCTTTTGTAAATGCCAAAATAATTCACCACCTGACATATAATCAGTTACTAAATATAAATCTGTTGGAGTTTGAAATGAAAATTTTAAACCCACAATAAATGGTGAAGCAGCTGCTGAAGTACGAACTAAAATATTTCTTTCACCAATTGTATGAGCAATTTCTTTTCTTTTAACAATAACTTTTTTTGATAAAACTTTCATAGCATAAATTCTATCAGTATCCTTCTTTTTAACTTGAAATACTTGACCAAAAGTACCTTTACCTAATAATCTCAAAACATCAAAATCTTCTGGTCCAAACAGTTTTTTATTATCAATTGATGAATATTCCCATTTTATTTTAATTGATCCACTAACTCGTTCACCAATAATTCTTGCTTTTAATTGTAACCATTCACCAGGTGATTTTTTATTTATAATGGTGGATGGAAAAATTCGAACATGACCTAAAAATGCATCATCACGACTTGAATCATAAACTGATATATCAAGTTCGGATTTAGATCCAACCACATCAAATAATGCATCATGATTCCAAATTGGATTTGAAGTTGATGATGAAGGATCAATTGTTAAATGTTGAGAAGATGATTGTCTTGAATACAACGTTGGTCTATTTGATGATGATGATGATGAGTTTCTCATTGGTAATGCACCTCTATTATTATTAGTAGTAGTATTATTATTAGTTGTTGTATTATTAGTATTAGTAGTAGTAATATTATTACTATTATTATGCAAAGTTGAAGTTAATGGTTTAACTGAATTATTGAATGAAGGAGATTTACCAAATGAACCCGGAGCATTAGTCACAAATTCGGAACTTTCAAAACTACATACAACATAAGGTTGAGAAGCAATGATATCTTTACCTTCAATAATGGTTACTTTTAATTTTCCCTTTGGTTGGGAATTATTTTTATTTTGACTTATATTCTGACCTTTTTCGTCAGTGGTAATGATTACGGGTTGACCATCAGAGAATGGTTCAACTGGTTGATAATGAAATTGTTGGGGTGGGACTTGTGCTTGTGGAAGTTGTAAATGCTGTTGTTGTTGTTGTTGTTGATGATGATTTATTATATTATCTTCTTGTTGCATGAATATATCTGGTTGTTCTTCCTGAATAATATTTTGTTGATGATGATGATGATTGTTGCTATCATAAAATTGATTATTTGGATTAAAGTCATGCTTATAAGTTTGATTTAAATAGTCAGTATTTGATACATTATTTGATTTGATGGTTGAAGTTGTGCCATAAGCCAATGCATTATCTGAAATTGCAGGAGTTGGTGTAAGATTGACTAAGCCTTTTGGCAAGAATTTATTATTATTAAAATCATCATTTGATTGTTGTTGTTGCTGTTGATGATGAAGATGTTGCTGAAATTCTGAGACTTCAGGAGTTGGACTATTTGGATTATGTTGTTGTTGTTGTTGTTGTTGATGATGATGATGATGATCTTTTTCTTGGTTTTGATTATTGTTATCTTTTTTATGAAATCCACTAAATCCAAAGATTGATTTTGCAAAGTCAGCCATTGAAATTAAGAAAATTAAGAAAATTAAGAAATTAGTTAATAATAAATATTATAAATGTAAAAGTCTATGATTAAAGATATATAAAATTTAATTATATATGATTTATTGTATGATGATGATTAATGATAAAATATGCAGTAAAAGATAAACAAAATATAAAATAAAATAAAATAAATGATACAAATAAACACACAATTAAATCATTCACTATATTTTTGATTGAAGAATAACAATTAGTTGAAAAGGATTAAAAAAAATAAAATAAAAAACAGTTTATAAATGTAATAATAATAGTCTGAAATGAAAATATATATAATTGTTGATAGGGAAATAATTAACAAAAAATTTGATCGAGGAAGGAAAAAATTAATTATGGGAAATGGACGGATTCAATATAAATAATTATAATTAGATATGTATATATCAATTAAAACAATAATAACAATTATAATAATAAATAAATAAATAATATATTAATAATGATAATTAATAATTAATAATAATAATAATAATAAGTGAATAAATAAATAAATATAATTATTATTAACAAATTGTTGATTGGTAGATTTTATAATAATATATCCAAGATGAGATTTTTTATCTTTAGAGCTTTCTGTTTGAGCTTTGATTTATTGATACTTTGAATTGAATTGAATAAATGAATTCACCAACTAATAAAGGTTATCAAATTGATTGATGGTTAGTTGATTGATATGATTAATATAATTTTGAATTTCTTTTAAATAAAGAAGAAAGATTGTTATTATATGTTTCTTTTAAATTCATCCAACCCCTTGATTTTTTTTCTCACTCTAAAAATTTCTTTTTTTTTTTTTTGGTTATTTTTTTTTTTTTTCTTAAATTATTTTCTTAACTAATAATATATTAATCTTGTTACTACTTAAGAAGTTATAATTATTATTATTCTTATTCTTATTCTTATTCTTATTAGATTATTGGAGTACAAAATAATATAATGTATTATATTATATTACATGTTACATATACATATATGTATGCTACATTAAATATACTACATACTGTAATTAGATGAATAAATAAATAAATAAATAAATAAATAGCACCCAAAAAATAGTATGAACCGATAACAACGGTGTGGTAAAAAGTACACGACCTTATTTAATATATCAAAGGAGGGGTGGATTATATATGTAATATATATGCAATATATATATTAGTATGGTATAGCATTAATCAACTAATTAACTAATTAATTAAATCTAAATTAAATAAATAAATAAATAAATAAATAACTTTAATTTTGTAATATGCATTTTATATATATGAACATAAACATCAATTTTTAACCCATTTTTATTCTAATTTGGTACAAAATTGACTTTTAATCTTTATAAATGAAACTTTAAGTTTTAAAACCAATCATCTCCTTACTATATACTCATTTAAATACACCTTATATACTAGTAATATATATTTATTAATTGTCTAATAAATGATTCAGTTTCAGAATATTAATGATAATAAAATATTAATAAGTACCACACATCCATACCGCAGTATTTAATTCAATTCTACTCGACGTTTAATTTAAAAGGTATTTTATTTGACCAACGCAAGATAGTGACATAATATGCTTCGCTTGAATTCTATTTCTATCAATTGGCTGTTACTCAGTCCATCCTGATTCAATTATAAGATCATAAGTCAACCACCTACTTCCACTTCCACTTAAATAGAGTACTTCCTGAATAACCTATATTACTTGTACCCGAATTCTTTAAACTACGTCTACCCATAGCTTGATAAATAACACTTTCATTAATTTGCCGTAATTCAAAAGGTACTACTCATAGGAAGAAGATATTTAGTTACAATTCACCTATACTTTTATATTAACTTAATCTTACACATTTTGTCAATTTCACACGACCATTTTTTTTTAAATTAAATCTCAATTTTTAAAATTTTCCAATACAATTCAAAACTAAACGAATTATATATATGTATACATATATATATATAACTATAAAATTATATCATCCCCAAAATGAATGTTCTTGGTATAGCAAGATCTAAAGTTATACCATCCTTAATCAAACCCATCATAATATCATCTTCAACAAGGTTGACCATATCACCATCAATATCAACATCATCAATTTTTATAAGATCATTTTCATCATCATTAACTAATAATGTTCGTAAAAATTATGATAAATATTATAAAATATTAAAGTATGTTAAACCAATTGATAAAAATGTTTATAAAATTGGTGAAGAAATACCTCGAGGAGTTAAAATTCCATTATCCAAAAAAATGGTACCTAATTATGAATATGAAACTATGTTTTTTAAAAGACAAAATAGAGGATTATTTGGAGGTTTACAAAGGAAAAGATCAAAAACATGTAGTAAAAATGGTAAAAATAAAAATTTATCATTTAAATTACCAAATATTCAAAAATCAACTTTATGGTCAGAAACATTAAATAAAAAATTACAATTAAGAGTTAGTACAAAAGTTTTAAAAACAATTACTAAAGAAGGTGGATTAGATAATTATTTAATTAAAGATAAACCAGCTCGAGTCAAGACTTTAGGATTATTAGGTTGGAAATTAAGATATCAAGTATTAAAAAAGCAAGAATTTAATCAATTACCAATTATAAATAATCAACAAGTATTTTATATTCATAATGATGGTAAAAAAATTATAGTTGGGAAATATAAATTATTAGAACAATTATATCAATTAGTTAACAGAGACTCTTATTATCCAGTGAATAGAATTGATTTTAAAAGAGAATATAATCATTTATCAATTGATCAAGTTGTTAATAAATTAGAAGATTATTCTTTTGATTTTTCACAAGTAACAATTCAAAGTTAAATTCAAGAAAGTTTGTAAATAGAAGATCATCATCATAATCTTTATTATTATTACTGATTAACAGTAATAATAATTCATAAATATATATATATATGTACATAAAAATAGTCATTAAATATATTAGGTATAATGAATAATTATATTTTATTTTATTTTATTTTATTTTATTTTATTTTATTTTATTATACTATAAAAAACGTGACATTTGATCACACGGCCACAAAAAGCAGTCACAATGAATAACGTGATGTTTTATATGCAGTAAAGTATACAATATACAGGACATCATGGTAAACCCCCAGACCGCAATACATATAATTTTGGAAAAGACAAAATTTTCTTTTTGGTCTCTCTCTCAATTCTCACTCATTAAAAATAAAAAGTAAAAAAATTAAAATTTTCAATATAATAAAGAAAGTCTTTTATTTTAATTAACTAATTATATTATATTAAAGATGGCTAAGTCAGGTATGTTTATAACAAGAAAAGAGAGACTCCATAGAGAGAGAAAGAGATCAACGAGAGAAGAGAGGATGAAAGCAGGTGATTTAATCTAAGAAGTTATCATTATTTATCAATATCAAAATATATTCCATCAGTAAATATTAAAATATAAGAAATAAAGTAAAAGTAAAAGAAAATTAAATTAGATGAAGGTATAGATTTATCAAAGTCATTTAACTCATCATTTAAATTCATTCAATATGTACTGTTATTATATATTCATTAAAAAGTGAAACCATATCAAAATATTTAAATAATTCAATGACATTAAAAGTATAAATTACATTTATAAATATTATATGATACGTCTATCAGTCAATACCATTCATTCAAAGCTAATATATAAGTAGTATCATATATCAAACCATTTATATTCAATAATGCCTTCATTCAACCAGTAAATATCATAAGTATCATCAAAAGATACAGAAATATATTACTTACTTTCTTACTTTCTTTCTTCAATCTCATTATAATAAATAATAATTATTTATTTTCATAAATGAAATCAAAATACTAACATTAACTTTATTTTTATAGGTATTGCAGTTGGTTTAAACAAAGGTCACAAGACCGTTGCCAAAGAAGTTGCTCCAAAGATTTCTTACAGAAAAGGTGCTTTATCTAAAAGAACTGCCTTTGTCCGTTCTATCGTCAAGGAAGTTGCCGGTTTAGCTCCATATGAAAGAAGATTAATCGAATTAATTAGAAATGCTGGTGAAAAGAGAGCTAAGAAATTAGCTAAAAAGAGATTAGGTACTCACAAGAGAGCTTTAAGAAAGGTTGAAGAAATGACTCAAGTTATTGCTGAATCAAGAAGACATTAAGTTATTTAATGTTTTTTTTTAAATTTACACAACAAAAAAAAGAACAAACCTTCATCATTTTATCATAATTTATCATCTTTTAATACACGTACATATATTATAGGAACTTAGTTTTATCATTATATTGTAGTATTCTCTCGTAGTCTTATTTGTCTTTTGTTAAATTTTTTTTTGTAGCTGTAGTGAAGGAATTTAAGCCAGAGAATTGTTAGTGCAAAAGAAAAAGCACACTTGAAAATTAAATACGGGTAATTAAAAATACCAATAATAAAACAATCAAACAACATAAGATGATACCAAGAATACCAAGAATACTATACAAAGGTAGTCTTAGTAGGCCATTCTTGAGATTATTAAGTAATCCAACCATTCAATTCAATCCTCCTTCTCATTTTAATAATCCTTATGATCCTCCACAAACATTTCAAAATCAATCTCCAATGAATCAATCTTCCTCAATTAATAATAATAACAATTCAGAGCAACAATCATTTTCAGAACCACGAGTCAAAGAAAGATATAACAATTCATTAAAAGAAATAACTTCATTAGTTGGGATGTGTATTTTAGCATATTTAACGATTGATAATTACACGAATCGAATTAAATTAGAAAGATTAACGACTGAAACTACGGCAATTAATCTTAAAGCTTTACAAATTCAACAAACCAATTTTCTTAATGCTCGCAAGAAAAGAGATAGTCAAATCTTACAAGAAAGAAGAGATAATGATAAACGAGATTTTAAAATGAGTTTACATATAGCATTATTAAGAAAACAATTAATAGATAAAGGAGTACAACCAATTGAAATTGATTCTGCCATTAAAGAATTTGAAAAATCCGTTAAGGCCGATAATTCAATTAAAAATGTTACAGGTCAAGCCCTATGGCTTGATGATAATTCACGTATGTAATATACTTTTTGTGAAGATTATTAATATCGTTAATCACTTACTAACTTAAACCATTTATAGCATTAAAGACATATATTCCCGATCCTCATGATTATGACAAAAAGAAGAATGAAGGTGATTCAAAGACTTAAAAACTTACTTGTAAATAGATTTTTTTTTTGGAAATATAAAATATATAAAATAATAGATAAAATGAAGAACAGAGCTACTTTTTTTTATATATATATAGTTCGTTATAAATACTTATCTGAATATAGTTGTCTAAATATTTTTTATAATTCAGTTCACTAGTGAGAAGTTCAGCACCACTTTGATGACAAGTTCACCCAATTCTTTTTCATTTCATTTTATATATATATATATATTTAATAATCTTAGGTTATTCATATTAGTATATATATATATTTATAAAATAAAAGGTGTTACCCGGATTATCATATTTTGGGGCTGGCATCATACAAAAAGAAAAAAAAACTTTTTTTAAAAAATTAAAAATTTATATTAAAACTTTCTTTTTCTTCTTTATACAATGTCTTTTACAAGTAGGCGCCCATTAGAGTCACGGATTGTATGATAAATTACCTCTACATATAATCTCTTAGTCATCTTGTGATTAATTTCGTGCTCGGGTAAGCCTTAGATTAAAAACCAAGGTTTTTACCAACCATGTTCTGTCGTGTCATTTATATTGTTAATGGATTGACTACGCGGTTCTAAACTTACATTATTATATATTACTTATTGCTTATTATTCTTACCTGTTATTTGTTTATTATTTTTTGTATGTCCTGAATTATTTATCCCTGTTATAAAATCTTATTGTAGTAATTTCTTTGAAAAAAAAATCAATTTATTAGATCAGCATCTATTTTACCTAATTGTCGTTGTTTTAATTTTAATTGTAATAAATTATATTTTGGACAACAAACAGTTGAACTTTCTTTACCATTAATTAAATAAAATTGTTTACAACATAAATACAATTCATCAATTAATTTTGTACATTTTGATTCATTATATCCATTTGATAGTAAACAATCTTGAATTGAACATGCTTCTGGTTTACATGGATCTGAGTTTCTATTGGACATTATGATGATTATGATTATGAGTATGTTTATGATTAGTTGATATGTATGCTATAGATTATAATATATCATCTACTATGAATAATAAAGTTTTTTAAAAGAAATAATTAAAATTGTTTAAAAGAAAAGATTTAAAAAATGATTTTGGTTGCTACTAATAAAAAAAAAATTAAATTATTGTGTACCCACTCATAAAAATATTCTACAAAATTTTATTTATGATAAATTTTCATATAAATAAATAAATAAATAAATATATATTAAAGATCCTATTCTATTCTATTACAGTTTTATCTAAATCTGTATGATAATCATCTTCATCATATTCACTTGGTTCATAAATTACTAAAGGAATAAATTCTGATTTATGTTCATGTCTAGTATTTCTTGCTTTATTTGCATAAAATACGGTACAACCAGAAAATACTGATATTAATATAGCAATTAATCCCCATCTTGATAAATTCCATCTTAAACTTTCAATTTCTGATCTCATTGCTGAATTTAATTCTGTTGTTATTTTATGATTAGTTTCTTGAATTTTTAAAATAATCTTTTTCGATTGTAAAGTATTTTCTGATTTTTGATCATTTACAGCAACTTGATTATCATTTTTCATTTGTAAAAAATCATTATTTAAACCATCAGAAATTATATTGAAATCTCGTTGTAATACATTAATTAAACTAATCAATTCATTAATATGTTGTTCACGAAATCTTGTAACATCAACTCTTAATTCTTGTTGTGCGCTTTCAAATAAATATCGATCATTTTCTAATTCATAAGCTTGACTATATTTTGATGATAATTTAGATAATTTGGAATTCAATTGAACAATAACTAAATTAATTATTTCATCTGATTCATTAGATGTAAAACCAGCTTTAATTAATTCTTGATAAACTAAATAAGTATCCATATAAGGTTCCATATCATCAAATATTGTCGTTAAAAAATCACTTGAACCAAATAATAATTCTTCCAATTGAATAGGAGTTGCGGTTGGAGCTGTGACAGTTACAGTTGAATTTGAATCGGTTGGATCAGGATAACTTATTGGTTCTTCAATTGGTGATTGGTCTTTTTCTTGTTGTTCTTCGGGAAGTATAACTTTTATAACTTCAGGTTCATGTTGTTGATCACCAGCCATAGCTAGTATAGGATTATTTATATATTTAGTTGCATTATTAATATCATTATTATTATTATTATTATTATTATTATTATCATTATTATTCTTGTTATTAAGATTTTTAACAGATATTTTACTGGTATCTAATTCATTACGTAAATAATTATTGTAATTGGACAAGTATCGTTGAGAATTCTTATACAGCAATATTCGATTTATTATTAACTTGGAGGTTAGTTTATTAATTGGTATTTGACAATATTGATGATTAACTTTTAGTAGTTGAAGAACTCCATATCTTATCATGATGATGATTGGGGTTTAAGTGTCTTGTGGATAGTAATTAAATTGGGGTTTTTCTTTGTTTCTTTATTTGCTCTTTTCAACGTTTTTTAAAGTTTTCAATTGTAATTACACAATGGTTACTTATGAACACATATAAACCAACTCTTATATATATATATATATATATATATATATAATTCTAAATTGATATAAATTTCTATGAAAATAAATAAAATTTGAAAATAAAAATTAAAATTAAAATTCTCTGTCAAGTCAGATACATTTTTTCTTTTCTTTTCGATAACACACATAACACACACGGCTTTACATCTCCGCATTAAAATTTAATTTAGCAATTATATTAGCAAAATAATAAGGACTTTTAAATATTTGCAGTCACTAATTCAGACGAGTTTAATAATAAACTTGGTTCAATATCATATCCATGATTAGGAATTCCACTTGAATTAAGATCAAATACTCTTAAATTTCTTAATCTTCTAACAAAATTAATTAAATAATGAGTACCAAATATTTGATGATTATTTTGATTTAAAGTAGAAGAAGTAGAATTTAATTGAAATTGATTTTGATATTGATAATTTCTTAATTCAGAATTACTTACAAACTCAGCTAATTGACTATGAGAAATATCATTATTAAGTGCATAATAATAAAGTGATCTAATAAAAAATGTAAATCCAAATCTAACTTTTGAAAAATAAAGTATTGAATTTTTATTATTAACTGTTGGTTCATTATTAATACTAACATATCCAAAAGTTTTATTCAACTTACAATTATTCTTACTTGGTACAACAATTAAATCAGGTGTGGTTGGAATTAATCCTGATAATTTCTCATTAATATCGATTTCATTAAAATCTTCAATATTTTCTTTAATGAAATTTATAAATGAATCTTCTTTCATTCTTGAATCACATAAATTAATTATTAATTCTCGATTATCAGGATATGAACTAATTAAACTTTCAATACCATCATCTTGCTGTTCAACATTATTCTTTTCAAAATCATTTATAGTAAAAGATTTTCCAGAAACAATTTCAATTAATGTAATTCTTGGAATTAATAAATTTAATTCCTCTAATTCATTTAAATAACATGTTTTAGCAAATGAACTTAATTCATTCAAGATAGAATTACTTAATGTTTCTACCAATTCATCAATATTATTATTTTTATTATCCCAAACAAATCCAAATCTTTCAAATATATTTATAGTATTAATGGATGGAATTAATGAACACCAAGTTACAAATCTACTAATTTCACTTGATAATCTAACTGTTTCCGCCGCCAAATAAACTCTTTGATGAGTGAAATATTCATTTCTTAATGACAAGACTTGTTGAATTTCCTTTTTATTAGGAACAATAATTTGTTTATCACCATTTAAATATGGTTGAGGGATTTCAGGGGGTGGCGAAACAACATCCTGATTAATTTCTAATATTAAAGTAATTGATTTTGGTAAAAAATCTTGAGGAATCGATATTTTAAAATTATATAAACCAATTGGATTACAACTTATTAAATTATTATAAATTAATCGATATAAAACAGTTGGAATATTATGAATTAAATTTTTAGTAAATATTGCCAGACATGATAAATTATTAATAAAATAGATTCCAAAACTCATGGCTTCAGATTCTAATTTTGATACACTCCATAAATCCAACCAAAATATATGAAATAATTCAATAAATACTTCAATATATTCTAAAACAAAATTTAAATTCATATAAAAGAATGTAGTAATAGTTAATGAAATTCTTAATAAATGAACCTTAAGTACTTCAGCAGTTGTAATATCAATATCTTGAATATCAATTAAATTAAACATTTGATTACCTGATGTTAAACCCAAATTTTTTGCTTTAAAACCCTTTAGATCTTTAAATCCTCCTAATCTGGAAAATAAATTATTTTCTTGAATCATATTATAACCATGATCATCATCTGGTTGAGATTGATCATGATTATCAAGATTCAATTGAGGAATTGGCAGATTGATTAATGATGACATGATTGATTTAAGCTATGGGATTTTGAAAATGTGTTAATTATTTTTATAAAAAATGTGTTAAATTTTTTTTTGAAAGGGATTGTATTCATCTGCTGCAAAAATAAAAATACATAAAGGATCGCGCATGAATAAAATTAAATATTAAAATTTAAATATATTATATTTTAAAAACACCTTTTTTTTATAAATAACTGAAATATCAAAACAGAGATGATCTATACTATTTATATAATTTTAAATTGAAGTAAATATGTACGAAAAATGCAAATTATTATTATTATTATTATTATTATTATTATTATTATTATAGATTTAATTTTCCATTGAAGCATCTTCAAATTGTTCTTCAGCAGCAGCAGTTTCTTCTTCTTCTTTATCAGCTTCAATTTCATCAGTTGTTGAGTCTTCTTCTTCTACTTCTTCTCCTTGAAATGCATCTACAGCAATAGAAACTATATTAGAATTTTTATCAACTTCTTCATTTTCACAAGGAATAATTAACTCTAATTCATCATCATTAACAAATCTTGCTTTAATTTCATCAAATCTAATGATTTTATCAAATTGGAAATGCTTTTCAAACCCAATTTCATGGTTCTTGAAGTCTTTTATTAATAATTCAGCATCTTCTTTAATTTCTTCTTCTTCTTCTTCTTCATCGTCATCATAAAGAATAAAGCTTTCTTCGTGTTCTGGTTCTTGACCTTCAAATCCTGGCCACTCAAAACTATCTTCAGCTTCTTCCTCATCCAATTCAAAATCATCATCTTCTTCTTCATTATATTCTATTTCATCTGACTCTTCTTCATCGTCTTGTTCTTCTTCATCATCTTGATCTTCTTCATTTTCAATTAAGACTACTTTATTTTCTTCTTCTTCTTCGTCATCATCATCATCTTCTTCGTTGTCATCTTCAACTAAGACAACTTCAGCTTCAATATCAGACTCATCTTCTTCATCTTCTTCATCTTCTTCATCTTCTTCATCTTCTTCATCTTCTTCATCTTCATCAAGATCAATATCACTATCTTCAATATCAATAAAGGTAAATTTACCTCTAATTATTAATTCATTTTCATTCTTTTTAAAATCTATTTTCAATTCATCTTTATCTAATGATGGAAATCTTAAATTTAATTTGTAAGTATTATCATTTAATTCGACTAATTCACAATCTTTTGAATTTTCCAAGTCCTTAGTTAAATCAATAACTTCAACTTCATCATCGCTATCATTAGCAATTAAAAACCCATCTTCATCATAAAGATCATAACTTTCTTCTTCATCATCATCTTCTTCTTCTTCATCAGAATATGGAATTAATTCTTCATCAGTTGAATCATTTTCACTTTCACCTTCTGGTAAATCAAAACGATGTCTATAAATAGTAATACCTTCACCATCATCTTCTGAATCAGATGAATCAGAATCATAAAATTCATAATTGGTTGGATTACCAGCATCATAATCTTGTTCATCATCTTCAGATTCAAGATCTTCAGATTCAACTTCAAAATATTCTGGTTCTTCACCCAATTGAGAATCTTCATCTTCAGAATTTATAACTTCATCACCACTAACTAAATCTTCTTCAAATTGTTGTCTTACATTTTCTAATTGTAATTCATCAGTTAATTCTTCTAAATCTGATGAATAATCTAAAGTTTCGGATTCAGTATCTGAATCAAAATCTTCTTCTTCTTCTTCTTCTTCTTCTTCTTCTTCATTATCTTCATCTTCTTCTTCATCTTCATCTTCATCATCGTCTTCTTCTTCAGCTAAGATTTGAGCAACCGCTTCAGCTTGTAATTGATCATTTAAATCAATTACATCATAAATTTCTTCTGGTTCAAGTTCTTCATCATCTTCATCATAGTATCTTACTATTTCATCATTTAAATCATAAACATGTCCACTTGCATCAAAAATATCAACAGCTTCATTTTCTAATTCATCATTTAAATCGACAATGTCATCAGCATCTCCAAGATAATAGAATTGAACTTCAGATTCTGAATCTTCGTCATCTGAATCTTCTTCATCATCATCTGAATCTTGAACGACACGATATATAATTTCTCCATCTTGGTCACGTTCATATTCTTCGTCTTCCTCATCATCATCATCTTCCTCATCATCTTCATCTTCATCAAGATTGATTTCATAAATCTCTTCATCATCTGAATCTTCTTCATCCTCATCAAGATTTAATTCATAGACTTCTTCTTCATCATCTTCTTCTTCAGATGAATTTAAAATAATATCTTCGTCATCTTCTTCTTCTTCTTCATCATCACCTTCTGAATCTGGCTCTTCGACATATACTAAATTCTTTGGTTGTTGATGATAATATCTTCTATAATTTTTACTATTATTTTTATTATGCTTTCTATAATTGGAATGACGTGGACTTGAGTACTTCTGACTCTTTTTCTCGTACTTATTACCTCTAGATCTTGAATAACTCATGATTATTTTATAATATAACTTCAATTATTATAAAGATTTATAAAGAAAAATGGTGGCAACAATAAATTATATACTCCGTATAATTAAAAATTTTTCAAAAATATTTTATTCCTCATGGGCTGCAATTTATCACAAAGATGAGATGAGTGGTATTCATGCGGCTTAACATATTATTACCCAATTGGGAATGACCAGAAGATTCTCTCTTCTATAAAATTTTTTTTTATTTTTTTAGTTACCCGGCCAAAACTCTGGTAGTATAAATACAACCCATTCCCCTGATCTCCCTTATTCTGCAAACCAAATCTCTTTGCCTTTTGGCTTAGATCAAGTGTAGTATCTGTTCTTTTCAGTGTAACAACTGAAACGTCATCATTGATGACTTTTAAAATATGTTACCTTTATTTTTGGATTCTTAGTAGAATGGATCGATGGGCTTGCTCACACCATTTTACACAGTGTCGTTGCCATTGCACTTACTTAGGCTTCTGACGCAAACTTTTTTACACCCCCTTTTTAATTTTATGTTATCGTGTGGCCATGATCATTATTTAAAAAGGATAATTAAAAAAGCTTTATATATATATATATATGTATATATAGTTCGTAAAAGTGAAGTAATATATCTCTAAAATATGTTTTAAATAATTTTAATTTTTATATTTTTGGAATTTTTTAATGGTGTCAAAAATTCGTCTAAAAAAATAAAAAAGGGGACATGATAATTTATAATTTCATGTTAAATAATTGATCCACTTTTTATAATCTAATTATATCTTACAAATACTTTAGTTGATAGGTTCATACAAGTAATACACGTTTAATATTATTCATTATAATTTACAAGAACTTTTCAAATATTGTCTTTTTATTATTCCCTTCTTAAATTATAAGTTACATTACTAATACGGCAATAATTTTGATAAATTCTTCAATCAAAAAATGACCCATGATGGGTCTGATTCAAATTCAGATCAAGCATCATCAATAATGGAAAATGGTTTGTTTCCAACTATGAATGATAAAAAACTGAATTCATCGGATGTTTCATCAAGAAATTCATATCAAGATTCTCTTGGTAATGATTCTTCAAGTTCAATAAATAATTTACGTCATATGTTCATAAGACAACAACCACAATACCCAACGGGATATGAACAACACGAAGACGAAGGAACCGATTTATCTGACATTTCTACTGTTGATACTACATCTTATCCATTAGATTCATCAATAATAAATCAAATGGCAAGTCGACCAAATGATACTGAAAATAATGAAAGATTTAAATATTTAAGAACTTATGAAAAATTAAAGAAACAAAAATTAAAAGACAATCATATAGAGACAGTGGTACAAAATATGAAAGATCATAATGAAATCCCATTGCAAATTTTAGAATCGCATTCATCATCAATATTCGATTTATCAAAATTAGATGATTTTAATAGATACGTAAAACAGACTGAATTAAATGATTTAATTTATTCAAAAGTTGATAAAAATTCACCAGTAAAAGAAACCGATGTTTTAAATGTGGTACCGACTCAAGATTTGACTAAGAACTTTTATGCCGACCATGATTTTGATGAAAAGCATACTATGCGACCATCAAAACCAAAAACATGGTATAGTAGATATAATAATCAACAACAGCAACAAAACCAATCGCAACAATATGCATCAAAAACCAGTATAAGTGAATTAAATTATTCAAATTCTCCAACTTCTTCAGAAACAAAAGGCGAAAAGCCCAATAAAATATATTTACAAAGAAAATTAAAAGTACGACATTTACAAATGATCTCTTTAGGAGGGACTTTAGGTGTTGGGTTATTTCTTAATTCAGGTAAAGCATTAACTATAGCTGGTGGGTTAGGCACTTTATTAGCGTTTATAGTTTGTGGTATTATTGTATTGGCTACTATGGTTTCATTTTGTGAAATGGTTACTTTCGTATCCGTTGTTGATGGAGTATCTGGGTTGAGTTCAAGATTTGTTGACGATGCGTTTGGATTTTCAGTTGGTTGGCTATATTTTGTAAGCTTTGCATTTGGATTGGCTGGTGAAATAGTGGCAAGTGTCATAATGTTATCATATTATCAACATCTCGATATTCCTAATAATAAAGGTTCATCAGCAGGATTTGTTACGCTATTTCTAACAGTTGTTGTTCTTAGTAATTTAATAGATGTTCGAATCTTTGGAGAAATAGAATATATTTCAAGTTTTATTAAATTAATAGCAGTTTTAATTATGATTGTCGTTATGATAGTTTTAAATAGAGGAGGATTTGGTGGAGATCCAGTTGGATTTAGATTTTGGGATTATATGAAATCAGATTTTGATCATAACCTTATATTTGGATTGTTTAGACCAACATTTAATTTACACGATACAGGTACAAATCCTCCAAACGAAGGTATTGGTGGTGGTCAAGGTAGATTTTTATCATTTTTAGTAGCCTTATTAGTGGTATCATATGCGTATAGTGGAACAGAAATCGTGTGTATTGCAGCTTGTGAAGCTCAAAACCCAAGAAAAGCCCTTCCATCAGCTACAAAAAGAGTATTTTGGAGAATTTTATTATTTTATTGTTTATCAGCATTTTGTGTTTCATTAAATGTTTATGCTGGTGATCCACGATTATTAAGATATTATCTGGGTAATACAGGTATTTCACTGGATCAATTTTCAGCAAATTATGCCATTGAATTTGCTGGAGGAGTTAATTGTAATAATGATGCTATTGTATTTGCAGGATTCGGTAGTGGTGCTCAAAGCCCTTGGATTGTTGCTTTACAAAGTGCTGGATTATGTAATTTTAGTTCAGTTGTTAATGGATTTTTAGTATTCTTTGCTGTTAGTTGTGGTAATGCTCAATTATATGTTAGTTCACGTACTGTTTATTCAATGGCATTACAAAGAAAAGCTCCAAAATTTCTTACATATTGTAACGCACAAGGTATTCCATATAATGCTGTATTATTTGCCGCAAGTTTTGGTTTATTATCATATTTATGTGTTTCAGAAAAGGCAACTGTTGTTTTTCAAAATTTAACAAGTATAATTGCATCATCAGGAATTATTGTTTGGTTTGCAATGTGTTTATCATTTATTAGATTTTATTATGGCCTTAAAAGACGTCCTGATATAATTAATAGAGATGATAAAGCTTATCCATATAGATCACCATTCCAACCTTTTAGTGCAATAATTGGATTAATTGGTACCACTGTAATAATATTTGGCATGGGATTTGTTGTATTTTTAAGTTCTGAATGGAATACAATGTTTTTCTTTTCAAGTTATGGAACATTAATGGTATTTGCCGTATTATATGTTGGTTATAAGATTGTTAGAGGTACTAGAATACCTACATTAGACACAATTGATTTTGATTCTGGTAGAACAGAAATGGATAGATATATATGGGATGGTGGTAGAGAATATAATGGAAGAAGTATTAAAGATATCTTGCATAAATGGATATCATTTCTTGCATAGACAAACTTTCTTTGTTCTATAAATTTGCATTTTAGCAGGGTTACGGTTTTTTTTTATTTTTGGTTAGTTATTGTATTATTATTATTATTATTATTTTATCATTTATAGGATTATTCTCAGTGTAGAGATATTTTTTGCATTTAAAATGTAATTTTTATTTTAATATTTAAGGGTCGTCACATTTTATTTTTCTTGAGGCACTCGTCTAAAATTTTCTTCAAATCCAAAATTTCAAAAATCATCTAATTAATTACCAATTTGATTTAATTAGATTTGGTTTGTTTTGATTTTTCTCTTATCCAGTTTAATTTAATTTGACTTATCATCTTCAAGAATTGATTGATAACCATTGAAATAATCGAGTGAATATGACTTGGGAACCAACTAGTACCTTCTTAGTTGGTAAAATTATTAAACCATTCGTACCATTAGATAAAGATTCTAAACTTAATAACCCCAATTTTAAGAATTTATATCCAGGAGATGAAGTTTATATATTTGAAACCAAAAATGATAAATGGGCTAGAGGATATGCGTTAACAAAGCCATTCCCCAATGATTTTACAATCACTTCAGTTAATTTGGATGATTTACCCAGTGTAAATATTAATATAGTCATATTCCCATTGAAATTTGTTGAAATAACTGCGAAACCGCCATTTGAGGTGATTAAAGCACATAAAGGATTTAATAATATTGCTAATGCAGATATCGTGCCTTCAATTCAGGAATCAGAAGAAGATTATAAACTGGCTATTAATGGACAAATTAATAATAATGGTGATGGAATCAATAATAAGCCAACTATTCCTTCATTACCAACTAAAATTTTCGAACAAGGTGAAGATTTACACGGTGAAATAAAGCATGCCCTTGAATTATTAACAAGTCATATATTTGCATTATATTCAATTGGAGAATTTAGATTATATAAAAAATTAACTAATATTTATCAAAATTTAAATGAAACAAGAATAAAATTAAAACATAATTTATTAACTACTAGTGAAGCTCAAACTGCAAAAGAAACAATCACTTTCTTATTAGACAAAATTCCAAAGAAATTAGCTTCAAAGTCTGCAAGATTAAATTCTCAGTCTTACGATTTAGATAATAACGACACTGATATTTCAGGTTACAAAGCTTTATTAGCCAGAGATCCAGTAACTGGTGAATTGCTTTCAAATGAAAATTCAAATGCTAGTGTAATTGCTCTAGAACAATTATTAGGAGCTTTGGAAGCTAATTTCCCAATACATTCTAGAAATAAGAGTTATTATACTTTGGATCCACCATCAAATAAGAAATTACGAGCTGATCCACCATCTCATATTTTAGTTGATTTTAGATCTGTTTCAGGATCATCAGCTTACCAACCTCCAGGATTTGTGGGAGTCACAGCTTATTTATATATTCGTAATAATCAAAGAAGATTAACAGAAGCTTTTGCAGTTCATACAAATTCAGTTGATGAATTTGTTCAAGTTGAGAAAATTAGTGCAGCTCTTTTCAGAAATATCCCATCTAGTGAAATTGAAAATAATAGAGTATATTTAGTTGCTGTTTTAACTGAAGAAGTTGAATTTAAATCTACAACTTCTCAACTCAGAAGAGTTAAAAAGGGTGTTGCTGCTGGTGTTACTGACATCACCAGAATCTTTTCAAATAGTCGTGGTTCTTTAGCTTCAGGAGAATCGCATCAATTTTCAATCAAATTATTTGGTTCATATATAAATACTAAAAAGGGAGAGGGCGATAATGCAGGATGGGGAGAACTTGTAGATCGAATTATAGTTGGATCAGAACATGGGATTGCAGTTAATCCAAGAGCAGAAAAATTAATTGTTACTTTGAAAGAATTTAAACATCAATTTTCTACCATGCAGCATAATGTTAATATTTCATCCACTCCAATTTCTAGAATCAGACCTATTTTCTTTGATCCATTAGCTGAAAATTATGAAAGATTATATTTAACCATGGGTAAAGTAATTCCTATAAGTGGTATCAGTAAAGATGATTTGTTAACGTTTGAAGTAACAACACCGAACAATGAATTAATTACCTTTGCAAAAGCTTCGAATCAACAGGAAAAGAGATCTTGGCAATTTATTTCAGTTTTTCCTAATGAAGCAATTGGAGAAATTGTTAAAATCAATGGTATATCTTTAAAGAATCCAGCCAAGAAGAAATCGCCCAAAGAGGAATATATACAATTATCATTATATGTTAATGGAATTTTAACAGGTGAAGGAAAACTTCTATATAAATCTGGTAATCGATTAGTCGAATTCGATAGAAAGAAAAACCATACTGTTGAAATCACATCATTAAATCATCAATTACCGGTTGCTCAAGTAGAAGTTGGCAGTGAATATGTTGGGAAAGTATATAATTCCGATGTATCAATCAATAATATTTTTCAAAGTGAACGATTTTTAAAGGCTACACTTCTAGAAGAATTATCGATGTCATTAATTCAATTTAATAAATTAGAACTAGGTCAAATTGTTAAGTATTTCCCAGAATTATTAAGCACATTTTATGGGATTATTGCTTCAATTCAAAAGGAAGAATTTTCGCCAAGTTTAGATGGCCTACTTGATAACACTTTCAAATCTATTGTGCATATGTTGGATACAATTTTTGGAAAACAAGATCAATATTTGTATCTAATTGATAATTTTATTCATAAATATAAATCAAACCCCACTATTGGTATTTTCCTTATTAATAAAATGGCTGATGTATTTGCTAATGCTGAAACTACATGGAATGCAATGTCAAGATCTTTATGTAGAATTGCATCAATTATTATGAAATTGGCTCAACATTCAATTGGTAATACTGATGAATATTTAGAGTCGTTAAGTAATTTATTCAAAGCTGGTTCAAGCTTCCTTTCTATTAAAGCTAGCTCATTAGTTAATGATCAAGTGCTTATAATGGAAATTATTGATTATGCATTAACTTTTCAAACTAATTTAAATTCTCAAGAAATTTTAAAATTTGTTATTAATTTTATTGATTCAATTGGTACACGAGGATTGGGTATAAATGAAGAACAACATGGACTGACAGTAATTAAAGATCATAAAATAATTATTAGTAAACTACTTTTAATTCATCGACTTTTCAGTAGCTTTTTAATAAAAAAACCCAAAACTGCCAATGTTCTAATTTCAAAATCAATTGAGTGGTCAATGGAAGTTTTACTTGGTCCAACAGATATTGATGCCACAAGATTAGCATTAAGTGTTTTAAATGCTGTTTGTACTTATTTAAATACAACACCCAATGACAAGGAAGTTTATTATTCGTTAGGTTTACTATTACCATCGATTGCTAAAACAATTGTTCAATATAATAAATTTACTCGAGGTAATGATTTTTTTAAACCAAAAAGAATTTTCACTAGGATTTTCCCAATGGAATATCCATTTAAGGAATCATCAATTGATCCAATTGTTAATGACGAAGTAATAGTTGAAATTTTAATTGAATTATCATCAATATTTGTATTTATTGCCAGAATTACTAAAAATAATGATATTCAATTTAAGTATGATGATTTCAATCAAGAAAATCTTTTAATAATCATGAATGCAATTAAATTTATTAGATTAGGGAAATTTTTTCCTGAAAATAAATGGCTTTCAATTTACGCAATATTTATTGAGGGTTGCTTAATTGGACTTGAATTAATCCATCCAATACTTATTAAGCAATATATTCCAAATATGAAAGATTCAGATAAATTTGATAGAGTTTTATGGGGAAATTATTTTAAGAATTTGTTAAAATTGGCAGTTTTAACCCCAGTTTCAATTGAACATTTAAATGATGTACCAAGGAAAGCATGTGGACAAATCACAAAAACTGTTCGTGATAGAATATCATTTTTAATTAATGAATCATGGGATTCATTAGGTTGGGATTCAACTGATGAAGATAAAATTCGATTTAACTTAAATAAATTTGGTGGATATCAAGTTGAATTTATCAATAATGAATATGGTATTATTCAAGATTTAATGTTATTTGGATTACAAAAGAATAACTCATGTCAGATTGTAACTGTTAAAATATTATGGTCCTTAATAATTTCTGAATATTTATTAAATGATGGATCAATTGATATAATTGAAAGAGAATCATTTATCGGATTAAATGATATTTATAATAGAAATGGTTATAAACCGTTAATTCCTGAACAAGAAGATTTCATTGAAAGATTAAAGCTGACTATTAGAATTGATAGAGAAGATGAAGCATTTAATATAATTTATAATTTTATAAATAATTTATCGGGATTTTTACAAGTTTTAAATGATTTAATTAAAGTACCAATTGGCCCAGAATTTGATGATGAACGAACATTCCATAGATTGAATATTAATAATTATTTAAAGAAACCAGAAATTTTTAATTCATTTATTAATTCAATGTACGAAGAAAATTTGTCCAAGAATGATTTTATTCAGGCAGCTTTAAGTTTAGAGTTATTAGCTTCAACTTATGGTTGGGATCATCATAAAATATTACCAATATCGTTTAAACCAGAATTTCCTGAGCAAAGTGAATTTTTGAGAAAAGAAGGACTTTATAAAATGATTGCTCAAAATTTTATTAAAGGTGGAAGTCTTGAAAGAGCAACTGATATTTATAATGAATTATTGGATGCATACAATGAAAATACATTTGACTTGAAAAGTTTATCATATGTTCATGAGAAATTATCAAAGTTATATTTAAATTTAGAATCATCTGATAAATTGAGTCCATCATTTTTTAGAGTTTCATTTATTGGATCAGGATTTCCAGTTAATATTAGAGGTAAAGAACAAATTTATGAAGGTTTACCATTTGAGCATATAACTTCAATTCATGAAAGATTGCTAAAATTATATCCTGGTGCAAGAATAGTTACAAGTGATATTGAAGCTCAAAATTTTGCCGAGAAAATTCAAACTGGTAGATATTTACATGTTAATACAGTTGAACCCATTAATGAAATTTCTGATAAATTATTTAATAAATCAATTGGAGTTCGAAAATATGCCAGAAATAAAGATTTGAGATATTTTTCAACCATGAAAAAGATTCCTGGTTTTACATCAATTTATGATTTATGGACTGAAGAAACAACATACGAAACTTATTTATCATTTCCAACCTTAATGAACAGAAGTGATATTAAATCTACTAAAGTTGTTAAATTATCACCTTTAGATAATGCCATTAGAACAGTAATGGATAAAAATAATGAATTAATTCAGCTTGAAAGTTTAATTAATAATGCTATTAAAGATAAAGACAATTATGATATATATTTTAATGATTTATCAAGACAATTAGGTGGTACAGTTGACTCACCAGTCAATGGAGGAGTTGGACAATATAGAAATTTTTTTATTAATATGACTGAAGGACAAGAAGAGCAAATTAGATTATTAAGAAACGTATTTGATGATTTGGTTATAATTTTAAATCGTTGTTTAATATTACATGGAAAATTAGTCCCATCAACTATGAAATTAAGTCATGAAGCATTAGTTGAATTATATAATAAAAATTTTAAACAAGAAATTGAAATTTTAAAGATAACTCCTGATTTTATTGGTGGTACAACTACTACAAGTAGTAGCACCCATAGTATAGGTCCTACTTCTGGCGCAAGTAGTAGTTATGGTAGTCAAATTACTTTACCATTTACTAAGACCAGATCAATAAGTGTAACTTCAAATCAATCATCTTCAATGATTACAGGTTCAAAATTAACAAGAATTACATCATCAGCATCATCAAGTGTGTCTGGGGTTTCGAGTGAAAAGACAATTGAAAATGGCAGATCTAACTTGAAGCGTAATGCATTGAACTGGAGAAGATAAATTTATATAAAAGTTGTAAATAATAATTATTATATAATATAAATATTACCTATATATATTTGGATTATGTAAGATTTTTCTTTTGTGTGTAAAATCAAATTTTGGTTGGTCAAAGAAAAAAAAAAAAATTATTGGTGATGAAAAACTACTTCAACTTTATTTATTAATAGTTAATAGCTTATTAATTACATCACATCATTATATTTCATCATGCTTAGATTGGCTTTACGTTCAACCATGGGTCCAGTATCCAGAGTTTCAATGACTTCTGTTGTTTCATCAAAATCAATAATGATTAATCCAATGAGATTTTATGCTGTTGCACCAATTACCAAAGAAGAAGTAACTCAAAGAGCATTTGAAGCTTTAAAAACAGTTGCATCATTACAAGAATCAAAATTAAGTTTAGAAGCTTCATTTCAAAAAGATTTAGGTTTAGATTCTTTAGATACTGTTGAAGCATTAGTTGCTTTAGAAGAAGAATTTGATTTAGAAATTCCTGATAAAATATCTGATGAAATTAAAACTGTTGGTGAAGCTATTGATTATATTTATGAAGAAGAACAGAAATTATAAGATTAATTATTATATTAGACTAAAATGATCACTATTAATAATAGTTTATTCTTCATACATTCAACAATTCAATCATCTTCGCCTCCCAATTATCATATTTTCCCCTTTTGTATATATTTATGAATCTTTGATTTAGATATTTAAATTTTTTTATTACATTATGTTATTATTAGTATTTACTTGTAGATATTGTTCTATAATACTTTAATTGTATTAGCAATTAGCTATAATAGTATACGTAATATATATTGCTCTACAATACTTGAAAAAGAGTTCCTCTATTTCGACCTTACTTGGATACTCTTTTGACTCCCCATGAAAATTATATGAAATATATTAACTAATACAATTATAGAGCTATTTAATTAAATAATCAAACTAAATAAAAATGCTAATATACTGGAGAATGATATATAGAGCCTATTGGAAATTCCGGCAAAGAATTTATCAAAGTTTCAGTAATGGCTTTGGATTGTGAATTATTTTTTTTAAAATTGTATTAACCACCTCTCTCAATATTCACATATGGACTATTACTAAATACAAGATGATATACCAATAATTACTATATCTGACTTTATTATTATTATTATTATTATATTATTAACCTCCAAACAACTCACGTGAGAAGGCACGTGAAAGAGAAGTCACCAAAAAATTAGTTACTTTTTTTGTTGTTGTAAAAGTAATACTTAATAAATGAATTTAAACCACTAATAAAGTATATATCTATAAGTAATAATAATGTCCGAAGAATCAGGTGAAGAAGTCAACAATACTAAACCGGTACCCGAACATCAATTGCCTAATTCAGAAGGGAACGACGAAGATCATCAAATATTATCTCATACTGAAGATGAAGAGGATGAAGAAGATGAAGATGAAGATGAAGAATTAGCTCAAGATTTACAACAAAGAGATATAATCAATGAATTGGATCAACATAGAGTAATTATACCCGATGAGCATCCTCAACAATTACCATCAGATGAAGATTTAGCAGCTGAATATCCCGATGATACGACCTATATTGATTTAATTCATTTAAAAATAACTACACTTGAAGCGTTAAATTTATCAAGATTTAAAAATTTAGAATCAATTAGTTTAAGACAGAATTTATTAACTTCAATGGTGGGAGTCAGTGAATTAAATGGTGAAGCATTAGAAGAATTAGATCTTTATGATAATAGAATTAATCATATATCATCAAACATAAAACATTTAATTAATTTAAGTAATCTTGATTTATCGTTTAATAATATTAAGAATATTAAAAATTTAGATACATTAACTAAAATACAAGAAATTTACTTTGTTCAAAATAAAATTAAAGAAATTAAAAATTTAGATAATTTAATTAATATTAAGAATTTAGAATTAGGAGGTAATAAAATTCATAAAATAGAAAATATTAATCACTTAATTAAACTTGAACAATTATGGCTAGGCAAGAATAAAATTGAAAAATTTGAAAATATGGATAAATTAATTAATTTAAGAGTTCTTTCAATTCAGTCCAATAGAATAACCAAAATTGAAGGTTTAGAAAACTTAATAAATTTACAAGAATTATATTTATCACATAATGGAATTGAAAAAATTGAAAATCTTGATTCAAATATAAATTTAACTACATTAGATATAACATCAAATAGAATTACAAAGCTAGAAAATTTAAATCATTTAACAAAATTAACGGATTTTTGGTGTTCATATAATAAAATTTCATCATTTGAAGAAATAAGCCAAGAATTAAGTAAATTGCCTGAATTAGATACAGTTTATTTTGAGGGTAATCCAATTCAATTACAGAATCCAACGGCTTATAGAAGAAAATTAAGATTATATTTAGGTCCAAGTTTAGCAAAAATTGACGCCACATATATAAGAGGATAAATGATTATTCTATTATTATGAAGTGATCTGAATTGAATAGGGATCATGATCAGATCATGAAAGAAAGTTCTAGAAAATCTATATGTATATTTATACTTAAAATGAATAGTATTTATAGCAATTTAACTATCTTCTCTATAAATCACTCCACTTGAAGAAAATTCTGGAACACAATTTTTTTTGAGTATGTAGCAAACAAAAAAAAAATGTCACGAAATTTTGCAGTCACTAATTTTTTTATTATGATTTATTTTTTAATTATATTGTCGTGAACTTTGTAAATTAATAGTATAAAAGAACCATGATCTCGATCATTTTTTGATTATAATTTTAAATGATTTCATTTCATCAATTAACAAAAAATGAGTTTCTTTAACAATTTCTTAGATTCCGAATTTGATGATTATTTCTTATCAAGAAATAGTTTCTTTACCAGACCAAGAAGATATGAATCAACTATTCCTGACGGCTATTTCAATCCAAGAAGATTACTTGCAGATGCAGCTGGATCCCAAGATTTAGTTAATTATAATGTATTTGGTAATCCATTTGATGATGTGTTCAGACACTTCAATGATGGTAGAGTATTCGTTGGATTTGATAATAATGTTGATTTAAAAGAAGAAGAAGATAAATATATCATATCATGTAAGATTGATGATTTAAAAAACAAAGATTTAAAAGTTGATTTTCTTAAAAAGGAGAATGAATTAAAAATTACCGTTGCCGAAAAGACTTCAAAAGTTGATGAAAAGACAGGTTCAAAATCTTCAAGTTCAAGTAGTTATCAAAGCAGCGTTAAATTTGATAAATCAGTTAATCCAAATGAGATCAGTGCTGAAACAAAGGAAAATAATATATTAATTACAATTCCAAAAGTTGAAAAGGATTCTGAAAATACAGTTAGTATTGAACTTAATAAAGGTGATAATGTTAAACATTTAATTGATGAACATCCTGCAAAGCCAAAACAACTTGAACATGTTGAACAAGAAGAACAACCAAAAGAACAAAAGTAATAATGCAATAATTTGTATATAGCTTAGTATATAGTTGTAAATATTGTTTTGTTTTAATGTAAGAGCAAAAAAAAAATATGAAAACTTGAATGCAAAAAATTATATGTATTATTATTCTAAATTATTATCTTCGATCTTATAATTATCTAAAACAATTCTATAAATAAATGATGGAGCAAACCCTCCAACATTTGTAATATAAATATCAATATGTTCCGGTGGTATATAATCATCAATTGGATTGGTAACAATTTCAACATTTTCAATAAATTTGAAATCATCATAATTTAATACTTTACCTGAATTTCCAACTTCAATTAAATCATCATTACTAAATGGATATAAAGGTGTTAACTTATATAATCCTGCTAATGCAAAAACTGGAGTCTTATGTTCTTTAGCACATTCGACAACATGCGCCACTCCGGAATTTGATATACAACCTCCATTAGCAAAGACAGCATTAGACCCAATTATAACCTTACCAACTCTTGACATAACGGCAAATACAGTTGTATCTGGTATTAAAATTGTTTCAATATTATGTTCTGATAAATTTTTAACAAATTTATGAGATAATTTAATATCATTAGGGAAACTTTCAGTAACTAATACTGTAAACTTTCTTTTCGCTCTTGCCTTAATTAAAAATTGTAATACGGTTTCAGAATTTGGAGTTGGAGTTAATAAAACTTCATTATCATGAATTAAATCAACTGACATTGTTTCAATTCCTTCATTAACATTGGAAATTTCATCTTCTAAATCTCTTATACCTTGAATTATAATTGATCTTAAATCACTACTTTGCTTTTTCAGTTGATTATTAAATTGATTTTTATTTTCTTTATTATTAGTTGTAGTTAATAAATTAAACATTGAACTCATCATTGGGATATTATCATTAGTAGTACTTTCAGTTTCAATTTCATCACGAATTAATGATAAGACTCGGCGAACTATATTACCAGTTATAATTTGTCTGGGATAAGATTTATGAAGTATGGTACCAACTTTTCTAATTATATCAATTAAATCATAAGGATTTATCCATCTTGCAGCAGATATAACTTTCATTAATAAATGACATATTGATAATGCAATGACCTTATCACCCACAATTTGGTGACGCTTCAATCCTGACACAACAGGATCTATGAGAGATATTATCTCAGGAGTAATGACTGTGTTCGAGGACATTGGTTGACATTAAAACATTAAAAGTAAATTAAAATTTGCTAAATATCATCAAAAATGAAAAAGAAAGAAAGAAAAAAAAAAAAATAGTCATAGAAAAAAAATGAATCACGTGATTGTCCAAAATGTACTATAATAAATAAAATAAATTTTACCAACAACAACTAATCAATTAAATTAACTAATAATCAAATGGTACATATCTAAAACAAATCATTCATGCCAACTTCATCATTAAATTCAAGTCTAGGATTGCTTTATGATTATTCATCCAATTTCAAAGTATCAATTGAATTAATTCAACGATTGGCTCAACAATTAAAACTTGAAACATTTGTTGATAAATTAGGTTATACAGTTGAATCAAAATTAAATGAAAAGACTCAAAGATTAACTATTGCAGGATCAATTATACTAATAGATATTGATTTTATTGAAGATTCCAAGATTACTAATGTTTCGGTATCAATTGCCAATCAAGAAACTGGATCAGTTCATACATTAGATAATGATTTAAGTGAACAAATAAATATTTCAAATTCAATTGATAATAATGGAATTAATCAAATAATCATTAAATTAAACCATGATAAATTATTAATAACCAATAAATCATCTAATAAAAAATTAGTTGCAGAAAAAATTTTATTAAATAATTTATTATCTAAAAAATTAAATAATTTTCCAATAAATTTAAATTATTTAGCGAATATTGATAAATTAACCTCAAATTCATTTGATGTGTTTAATATATTAGAAAAATTATCATTATTATTATATGCAGTTAATAGAATCGAAGAAGGTAAAGATAAAGATTCATGGTTAAATAAGGAAGGATTATCCTCTAGATTAGGATTAATTAAAGTTAATGATGTTGAAAATAATCAGTTAGGTATATTTATTCATTATTGGAAAGATTTTCGATTTATAAATCATGAATATGATTTAACTAATAATATTAATAATAATAATAATAATAATAATAATAATAATAATAATTCAAATGAATTATTAGTAGGAAACAACTATAGCATATTAATTAGAATTGATCCAACTGATTCAAATAAACAAATAGATTATTTTGAACAACTTAATAATGAAATTTGGGAATTATCGAAATCAAAACTTTATCAATTCAAATTCAGTGAAGAAGATAATAATTCTTTATTACCACCACCATCATCAGCATCATCATCTATTTCAGGAGATATCACATATTGGCAATTAAATCTAATATTAAATCATCCGATTTATTTACCACAATATTTATTAGAATATTTAGGTTTACTAAAATATTCATCAAATTTAATTACTACGAATAATAATAATAATAATAATAATAATAATAATAATAATAATAATAATGATGATTTATATTCAAAATTTAATAATAATGAAGATATAATTCAAAATTTAAAAATTCCAGATCAAGAAATTTCATTTAAAATTTCTAATAATTTAATTTCTAATGAATTTTTGAAGATTAATTCAATTTTTTTAAATAATTTACAAGATTTTATTAAAATAATTCCAATTTTAAGAAATTTTATAGTATTTGAAAATTTATTATCAACCATAAATAAAACAATTAAAGAATCATTTAATATTAATGAAGTTAAATCAAGAAGAAATTCAAAAGTTAGCAATAATGGTAGTATTTCAACTGATAATAAAGAATTATTAACAGAAGAAGCCAAGAATAAATTAAAAGAATCATTAAAATTACCTCAAGATGTAACAGATGAAGAATTACTTGGATTAAATGCAATATCTGAAAATGCAAATTATTCAACTATAAAGCCAATTAATAAACAAATAAATTTAGAGAATTTCTTATCGAATGAAAATACTACTAATAATAAGAATAATAATAATACTGATGATGCAATTTTCGATAAACAAGAATACATTTCATTAGCTCTTGAAGAAATTGATATTTCTTCATTATATTTTGATTTAATTTTAATATTTGAAGCAGTTACAAGATTAGGTAGTATATTTATAAAATTTAAAATTTCAAATGGTGAAATTATTGAAATTGATAATAATAGTAATGAAGATGATGGTATGTTAATTGATATAAATGATAAACAAGTAAGGTTTATAAAATCTTTAAATGTGACTGAAGATGTTATAAAATCATTTAGTCATGTTTATTTATAGTTACATAGATGAACTATTTCCTACCTTTTTTTTTTAACAAATATAATAATTATTATTTTACAATCATTTGATAATTATTAGTTTTCCATCATCAGAAATTTATTCATAATTAACTTAACTTGAGTAAATACTCAAACCTTTTTTCTTATTAAATATTGTACCTTTAAATTTACTTGTTTAAATCCATGACTAAATTATAAATTTTTTCGATTCAAAAGTCATACTACAAGAGATATATATTCTTTAAAAAAAGATGGAGTTCATTAATTCCGTGGAAAACAGATAGAGAGACAATTCCATGAATACTTAAAAAGTCTTAATCAAGAAGAAATTAATAATTTTTTATATTATTTTCCTAACCGAATGATGAATGAGCGTTTGAAATTGATACTTTGATTATGTTTATTTCTAAATTTTATCGCCGATTGAAATTAGTAACCACATAGCCTTTGCAAAGTTACTTCAAAAGCTTGTTATGGTTTATGCTCATGAATTTCTTGAGGATGAAAAGACGAAACTATTGACTTTCTATAATATCCAGATGTATGGATCCATGATGTTATGATGACATCATTGTATTATATCACTACTATATTATGATTAATTTGATATAGCAGCTTCTCTGGCTTGCTTTTTTTTTTAATGGATCAGAAAGAGAAAGATTATATAATATTTGCAATTAGGTTAATGGAGCCCCCGTTCTCAGTACCCAATTAAATGAGTTACCAACAAAACAAAACGCATCTTAGCCAAAGGTTAATATAATAGTCTGCATTGAGATAGTAAATATTTATATATATTTCTACTATATACAAAATACAAACACTATTTCATTTCATTTCAATAATAATAATAATAATAATAATAATAATAATAATAATAATAATCATAATAATAATAATCATAATAATAATAATCATAATGAAAACAATGTTTTTCATTTTATTTACAATTTAACTCCAATATGAATTGCTGCTACTCCAAAGGTTAAATTTTCATATCCAATTTCTGGTACATAAAATCCTGCTTTTTCAATCATATTTTTAAATTCTTCTTGTTTTGGGAATTTTCGAATACTTTCAACTAAATATTGATAAGAATTCCGATCATTAGCAATTAATTGACCCATTAATGGTAATAAAGAAAATGAATATCCTTGATAAATATAATCTAAAGTGGGATTATTAACTTGAGAAAATTCAAGACATGCAAAAATCCCACCTGGTTTTAAAACTCGATACGCTGTATTCAACCCCGCTTGAATATCAGTAAAATTTCTAATTCCAAATGCAATAGTATATACATCTTTTGAATTATTAGGAATTTCATTTAATTTTTCACCATTGGATACTAAAAAATTTATTCGATTACTTCCATCATTCCATTTGGTTGATTGATATCTCTTTTCCCCTTCATGTAACATATCGGGGTTTATATCCGTGATGGTCATAGTTGATTTAATATCACCAAATTTTTGTTCAGCATGATTTAATAATCCAAATGCAATATCACCAGTTCCACCAGCTACATCAAGAAATTCAAGGGGTTGATTTGAACCAGGTCTCATTCCAGCATCCAAACGATTTATAAAATGGGATTTCCAAATTCGATGAATTCCTAATGACATAGCATCATTCATAATATCATAATTTGATGCTACGGATGAAAATACTCCTCCTACTAATTTTTCTTTATCTTCTTTATTAACGGTTTTGAAACCAAAATGAGTGGTGTTATGACGAATGAACCCTAATCGTAACCCTGTGGTTGTGGTTGTGCTTGGCTTGTACTGACTGGCAAGTCTTCCAAGTCTTGATAATTGCATGATGATTCAATTGGTTAAAGAAGTTGAATAAATTAACTTTTTAATTGGAGATTTATTATACGACAAAAAAACATACATACCGCATTATTTTTATTTGTTCTGGTTTTTCTTTTTCTTTTTTTTTTGCCAATTTACACTACAAAACTAAATAAAATTTTATTTAATATAATATAATATTAATTATATATAAATATATGTTTTATAAAAGTTTATATAATTTTTTTTTCTTTTCTTTTCTTTTCTTTTTAAACTAAAAAATAAAGTATAAAGTATAAAGTAATTAAGCTTGAACAATTCTAACAGTATTTGAATGACCTGAACCTCTTGTCCAACCTTGAACTGTAACAATTGAATCACCCTTTTTAATAATACCTAATTCAACGGCTTCAGAAACAGCCCATCTTAATCTATTTTCAACATCTTCTTGCCAATTATCGACACGATCTTTAGTATAAATAAATGGATAAACACCTCTATATAAATGAGAATATCTGGCGGATCTTTCATTTCTAGTAACCATCATAATTGGAACATTTGGTTTATATTTAGATACTAATCTTGCTGATAAACCTGAAGTTGATAAAACAACAATGGCTTGAGCATCTTGTTCATAAGAAGCCGAAACAGCAGCCACAGCACAAGTTTCTGAAGTTGGAGTTGGTCTTTTAGCTAAAGCTCTAATTTCATTATGTAATGGTTGATAAGCAATTGCCTTTTCAGCAATAATAGCAGTATTATGCATCATTGATACAGCTTCAAATGGATAATCACCTTTAGCAGTTTCACCCGATAACATAACACAATCAGCCCCATCTAAAATAGCATTACCAACATCTGAAACTTCTGCTCTTGTTGGTCTTGGATTATAAGTCATTGATTCTAACATTTGAGTAGCACAAATAACTGGTTTAGCAGCTAAATTACATTTAGCAATTAATTGTTTTTGAACAACAAAAACTTGAGGAGCAGGAATTTCAATACCTAAATCACCTCTTGCAACCATTACTCCATCAGTTTCTTGTAAAATTTCATCAAAATTATTTACACCTTGTTGATTTTCAATTTTAGCAATAATTTGAATATCTTTACCATCTTCACCTAAAACTTTTCTAATTTCTTTAATATCATTACCAGTTCTAATAAATGAAGCAAAAATCATATGAACTCCATTTTTAACTCCAAATCTAATATCAGCCTTATCCTTTTCTGATAAAGCAGGTAAATCAACATCAGTTCCTGGTAAATTAACTCCTTTATGAGAACAAATTTTACCAGTATTAATTGATCTTACTTTTAAATTTAAATCATCAACAATTTCTAAAACTTCAAATGATAAAACACCATCATCAATATAAATAATTTTACCAACATCAATAACTTTAGTAATATTTTTATAATCTAAATACATAATTTTATCATCTGAACTTTTTGAATATTTTTCATCAGTTGTAAAAATCATTTCATGATTTGATTTAATTGGATAATCAATATCATTAAGAGTTGTACCAGTTCTAATTTCTGGACCTTTAGTATCTAAAGCAATAGCTAATGGTCTACCTTTATATAATTCTTCTGATTTTTTAGCATTATCAACAACTGATTGATGATATTCATAAGAACCATGAGAAAAATTCATACGAACAATATTTAAACCAGCTTTTCTTAATTTAACCATAACTTCAGCACTATTAGTCTTTGGACCAATGGTACCAATAATTGAAGTTCTTCTTAAAACTTTATCAGGAGTTTCAGTGGTATTTAATTGAGTTAACCAATGTAATGATGAATGAGACATAGTAAGTAAGTATTAATGTATATTATTATTATTATTATTATTATTATTATTACTAATAAGCGATAATAATCAATTGATCTATAATAAAACCAAAAGAAAGAAAAAAGAATATAATAAAAAAAAAATTTAATAAAAGAAAAGATAATGAATAAAATTAAACTAAATTAAATTGGGATGGGCTTTCCTTTATATTAATTTTTATTTTATTATTATTATTATTATTATGTATTATGTATTATGTATTATACTTTTAGTTTTTAGTTATTTTTAATTTTTTTTTTTTTTTTTTTTTTTTTTTTTTTTTTTTTTTTTTTTTTTTTTTTTTTTTTTTTTTTTTTTTTTTTTTTTTT